>AP028450.1:9170469-9459671 GCA_036509395.1 Antheraea yamamai
AGCTTTTGAAATAAGAAGAAGAAACTCTTAAGGGTTCATTTTATTAGATTCTATATCAGAATTGAATGTCATTCGCGAACATTCGAGAGCAACCCTTTTGAATAATTTCAAGAAATATTTTCCAAGTAATCATCTTTTTAGGTGTTGAGTTGCTTTCATACGATTATTTTAGTATGTCACTATCTGATGCACTCGGCCCCGCGTGCGGTTTTTAAAATATAATTCAAGAAATATAAAACTTTAAAAATTAAGATGTAAAATTACAGAAATGCTTTTTCAAATACATTTGTAGTTACGACACGCGCGCCACCTATTGTCAGTTGGTTTGCACAAGTGTATGGAATACAATAAAGTTCTATTATTAAGATGAAGGGCATGACAGTTCATAAAATAGAATAAACAAACATTGATTTTTATATCTTAGATTTTTTTTATGTCATAGCAGGCAAACGAACAGATGGGTTACCTGATGTTAAGTGATCGCCACCGTCCATAAACACTAACAACACTAGGGGGGTCGAAATTGAAAAGGGGAAGAGGAGAGCAGGGGGGAGGGGAGGAGAGGTGGGCCTCTGGCGCTCTCACTGACCGAACGAAACATGCAAGCACTGTTACTTCACGTCGGTTTTCTGTGAGAGGGTAGTAGTAACGCGGTCGAGCCGACCCATTCATGCTGAAATCAGGAATAGCTTCAGCGTGGCTCTACCACATACTGAAAGATATATAAATGGATGAATGAAAATATATATGTAAATACTAACAGTGTGTCGGTTGGGATGTACCATCAGCAACATATGTTATTGCAACCCACTTTATAACTCACTCATTGCTCACCTAAAGTGTATAAATGACACCTAATAAAAATTTAAAACTATACACGAAGACTTTTAAAAAATGTATTAATTTTATGACGATATGTAAACACTATATCAGGTGGAGTGTTGAAAACACTGCTCTTACGATCACCGAAGTTAAGCAGCGTCGGACGTGGTCAACACTTGGATGTGTGACCGCTTGGGAAATCCATGTGACGTTGGCTTTTTATTGTATTTGATGTCAAAACTTCTTCAGGCGCGTTGAGCGGTATTCTTGACAGGAGAAAAATTTATAATTTTGCGTCATGACATACTACGTAAGCGCCCGTATTTGCGCTTGCGTGGCTTTCATCAGACTAGCGACGCGTAGTATAGGGGTCTGTGTAGATGTAATATTGATATTTTGCAATTCATTATACGTTTGATTGATCAATAGACTTTATAAAAATGTACATAATTATTGCTCCGAGTGGCAATAGATATGAATACAACAGTAATGTTAATAATTTCAGTAAACAAATTTTAAAATTTTAATATTTTCATTCACACTATAATTAATATGAAAATTCAGAAAAGAACACATTTATTTCAATTTTTCCCTTTTTTCTGAAGCCCTTATGACTATCTCCACCTTTTTTTTCAACTAAAATGTTTCCTTGTAATACAAAACTTTCACTTCTATCGTGGGTCTTTACGACACACCCTTTTTCACAGATGTTGTCAGGAGTACAAATAAGAACATAGGGTACTCTCATTTCGAAGGATAGTACTTTTCCGTATGGATAGGTCAAATACATTCACAATAGTCCAGCCGCGGGTAAAACTTAGTTACGAATTATAAAGAATAACAAACTCCAGATTGACTGAACAATTTACAAGAAGTATACACAATTTACGTACTTCTACGTAATAAAAATGATGTTAGGCCGAGTGGTTCGGCGACCTGGAAATGTCTCAAGGGGCTCGAGTGAGGCAAGATGTTTTGCGAACAGATATTCAGTATAAAGCAGATTTAAGTGAACCTCCCGGTATTGTGTAAGTGTGGGCGTATGTTTATTGGTTATGTAAAAAAATATTCATTTTTTATCTGTAACTATGCTGATATTATAAAGCTGGAGGGTTTGTTTGTTTGGTTGAACACGCTAATCTCAGTCACGATTTGAAAAATTCTTTCAATGTTAGCCAAGTCATTTATTGAGGAAGGCTATGGTATAATAGCATCACGTTAAGACCAATAGGAGCGGAGCACCAACGAAGAATGTTTCAAAATCGGGGTGCGTTTTTCCTTTTTAAAGCTTCCGCTGCGTGTTAGCGTTAGCCCGAAGTAACCATTCCACGCGGTGGAAGTCGCGGGTAGAAGTTAGTTCTTTCATATACTTTACTATGTTTTTTTAGTAGGCATAAAGACGACACTATATCTATTGGCAAACACACTAGCAACCACAAACAATGAAGATTAACGAGAGATAGCTATCAGCATAATTTGATTACGAAAGTTGAAGAAAATTAGCCATTCCATATCATAGAGACGGTGATGTTAATTAGAGTCCCAAAACACGTTACGAAACAGTAAGTTCAAGAGCCATATCAAGCAGGTTTTCCCGTGAAAAGCTGAGGATGAATATGAAAGAGCGAAACACGTGTAATAGATTGTGTTCATTACATATTATAAAACAAAGTCCTCTGGCACGTCTGTCTGTCTGTTCGCGATAAACTCAAAAATAACTAAACAAATTTTCATGGGGAAGGTTTAGGTATATGATCAAGGTTTTCTGAAATGAAAACTTCTTTAGGTGCGTTGAGCGGTATTTTTGGCAGGAAATAAATTAATAATTTCGCGTCATAACATTCTACGCCAGCTTTTCGAGTTTTTCAGATAGGTACCAAATCCTAACAAATACGATACATCTACGTAAGCATGTGAAATTTGATCACGTAATACAGCCGTAAAAAAAAAATATCCCCCAAAAATTCCACCCCCTAATTTAAATAAAAAAAATTTTAAGGAAAAAAAAAAACAAAATGCTGAACATCCATCGATCCTGAAAACGAAAATGACTATGGTACAATGAACGCTAAAATGTAGCGGTTTAAAGCGGTTAGTCTGTCAATTCTGACAATATTTTCGAAGATCTCCTTATTATCTTCTGTCTCACTCAATTACGTTTTATATGAATATTTTTTACCAAAATGTATTGTGAGCCACCTCCGAATGACTCACAACTATAGCGATGATTTGCTGATTCCGAAGTTGAACTTGAAGAACGTTGAGTTTTTCTCGCAATAAAAGATTTGTTACCTACTAGTGTAGCAGCGAAGAATGTGCTCTCGTATACAGACTCTTTCAAAACAATTATGTACAAACAAGTACAATTATGATATTTTACTATCGAAGTATATTATAAAATCTATGAACTATTTAAGGCGAAATACTATAATACTACACACGATTAATATACACTACTATCTAATACAAATCACTCTAAATTGTCGCGAACATGTATGAAAGAAAGAAGAAAGAAAATGTCTTTATTGCTGGATAACATCACAAACAACAATGTAAACATATACATAGCATATTACAATATCCAACAATGGCACCCCCATTCTACTTAGTGCTACAGTACAACTGGGTGATACTGCGGCGCTGATTTTCAATGGGGGTCAAAAGTAATGTACGGGCGTGTGGTCGGTGTTTTGACAATAAATATAACAGAACTTAGTTATGCAGCCGGGTATAAGGCAGGAAACCATAGCCATATGCATCTAAACTAAGATAAGAGATTATTACGTCGGCATATTTGGGTGGTCGTCCGGTCTGCATAAACAGTCAACGAAATAATGTATTTAGTTTTTTAAGTTGTAAGAACTCTCCTTTGTATCAGACAAATTAATAAAATTGTGCTTTTTAAAAAGCTCCTTCGAGTATACCAAGTTTTGACTACTTATAACATGTAAACAGCTAACAACCACAACAAAATATAAACATCAAGAAAAAACACAAATATTACAAATGTCCCTGTTGAAAAAGCTGTTCACTACCTTGGTTGGACAATGGCCACCATAAGCCTGAGAATAACATACCGAAGGCCGCACGAAAGCAGGGCAAATACGAACGAACATAGATAAGTGTAAATGTACGTCTACTAAATGAGACGAACTTCTTAGCCTTCCATGGATTCACCGTGCGGGTGCCGGGTTCATCGTGTGGCAGAGGGAGAAACTCAGAGCAGTTCCCAGGACTTGCGACCCAGGTGTAGGTTTAAGGAGGCCCCCTTTGAGATGCGCATCAACGCTCACCTTCACTGCTCGAGTTTCCCGCCCTGCCTAGCCAAATTTGGTAGGAACCTGTTAGTGCAGCCTTTGATACTCGTTCTAAAATAGAACTTACTGCAGTTCTCGACAGGCCAAGGTCCTTCAGAAGGTTGTAGAGAGATTTTGCTGGTATACCTCTCGCTCTTACTTCTACCGCGTATAAATTACCCACATAGCCATTTTTATTTAGTTCATTAGATCGATAATGGATAATGATAAAATTTCATAATATTTCCGTAGGATATTTCATAATTTACTTTCATACAAACCTAGTCCTCATAATTAGACACACAACCAAAAAAGAATCAGTCAAATAGATTACAGTCAGACAAATAATGCGTTTACATACATTCGGTAATTGATTTTATTTATATAGGTTTGTTATTCTAGGTAAATAAGGTTCCGTCGTTTATATGTGTATATATATGTAATACATAATAACTCTGTGTTTATATGGGTATTGGATTGCGTTTCTCAAAGGGACGATAGAGGGGATCGTAAAATATATTAGGTTAAGGAAGAAAATTTGGTAAACGTGAATACACAAACACGTGCAGTTTTAGTTATAAAATTCGTGGACGGCAAGTTACCCAGTAATATTTTCCTTGAGCCCACTGCATAAAGGTCAGGCAGGCACTCGACGGCTTCTTACTGAAATAATTAAGTAGGGAAACGAAGTTCGGGCTTGTATAATAATAATATCTTATTATAAAATAAATAATATCTGAAGTTTTCAGAAACTAACAATAGTATAAGGACTTATCTCAACAAAGGATGAACATCCCACGTATTTTGCTATACATTACGTATTCGGCAAAAAATCTCTATTCACAACTAAAAACTATAGAGGTAATATATTTACTGATGAGAAATAATAACCGAAAGTTAAATCTACTGCAAACTATCTATAGCTCTTTGTATAAGGAGAAAAAATGTGTTACTTTACCGACTCTAGTTTTCTAGGAATGGATCATTAAATTCACTGTCCTATACTTAAAGGGCCGCGGTATACCATCTTCTATACATACAATAATAATGTAAGTCTAACGTATCTGTACTTTTTAGATTTTTGTAAAAAAAATGTTGCATGTGTCTAGAAATAAGTAATAAAATACATTTTAATCATTTTTAGAAATGTTTGTCTATCTCTCTATTTATTTGAACACACATTCAAATCATAAAGCATATCTTCGAGTAAAATTTAATCTTTGTTCATTAAAATCGGTTCAGTCTATCAAAAGTTATTGTAATTTTAAAGACGACGCGAATTAAGTAATTAGAGTTAATACATTCAGATGACTTTATTAGTGACTGTTTTGTACGCCAGGTTCCATGCGGACGAAGTCGCGGGCATAGCTAGTATCTTAAAATTGAATAGTCTAGCACTTTAGGACTAAAGTGATGGCGGCTTAGTTGATAGCATGTTAGGACACCGCGTCAATCGTAGGCTCGAATCCTTGCGATCTTGGATCTTTCGGTGAAAGAAATCATCGGCTTTTTCGATGTCCGTCTGGCCTTGTAGTACCTGTTGGTGTATTCCGGCAGCTGCACTCCAGAAACAGTCCCCTATTACGTTTAGCATGTTTGCCATGTTAGACCACACTATCGTTTAACATCAGATTAGTTGTGTTGTGTTGTCAATCTATAAATTATAAGATAAAGTTAAATAGTATAACTTATATTAAACTAGCTGTTCCCGCGACTTCGTCCGCGTAGAATAGTTACTTTTGGGCTAACGCTAACACGCAGCGGAAGCTTTCAAAAGGAAGAAAACACAATATTGAAAAATTCTTCATTGGTACTCCGCTCCTATTGGTTTTAGCATGGTGATAAGGCCACGATAAATAAGCTATCTAACACTGAACGCATTTTTTTAATCGGCCAATAGTTTCTGAGTTTAGCGCGTTAAAGCAAACAAACTCTTCACCTTTATAATAATGGTATAGATCTAAAACTAAAAGGTGTTTACAGCTCGAGGTGTAAGACAATAGTGCCTTCAAGTCGGGATTCAATATACCAGCTGGTTCTCACGATCCCATGGTGGTGACGAATCCCCAATTACTCGTACTGTCGCCGCCTTCTACTACAGGTGTCCCATGTGTCGCAATAGTCGCAATAAACGTGGGTTATATCGCAACTTGACTATTTCCGTGTAGTGTGATGTTGTAACACGGTAAATAATAATAATCTATACTTCTATACTAATATTATAAAGAGGTAAAGTTTGTGAGGTTGTATGGGGTAATATCTGGATCTACTAAAGGGATTTTATAAATTCTTTCAACAATAGAAAGTCACGTTATTTGTGGGTGTCATAGGCTATATATTAACGCGAAAAATGGAAAGACTTTTCTGTGGTAGTCGGATCTGTAAAGTTGGAGAAAAAACGGTCGAACGAAAACGTTTCTTACGAACGCTGCCTTAACGATAAGAGATATATGATTGAGTTCTAGAGAAAAGTTGTAGAGCTTGATAATGCCTACAAAAAAGTTAGCGACAGCATATAACTAACTTTTATATTTAAGTCACAAAAAGTAGTTTTTTTTATATAAAAGAATAATTTAAAATAACGATTATGAATTATTATCAATACGTAATGATATCATAACTGAACCACAGCAACGCGTGGCTGGGTCAGCTAGTAAATATATATGACAGATTATATCCTATCTCATTCAATGCAAGCCATTTTTTTACGTAGGTACGTCGCTCACAATTCATCTTCCTATTGGAATTCCATTCACCGGTCGCCGTCGAGCGGTGAATGAAAAAGTAATCGACTTCATTCATTTCAGTTATTGAACGATTTGTCATTCGCTTCGCTCCATATGCATACAGAATTACAAACTTAAACTCCTTTTTGAAAGTCAAAAATGATAAAATTGTAAACATTTTTTTATCAGAACTACTATAAATACAAATGTGAATTTCTTTATCACGTTTACTGGCTTTAAACTACTGAGGCAGTCAAAAAAAAGCCGAGGCCGTAAAAAACACAAATCAATGAAATAAAATGTGTTCTCTTTTGAATTTTCATATAATTATAGTGTGAATGACAATATCAAAATATCAGAATCTGTTTATTCAAATTATTAACATTAGTGTGGTTTTCATATCTATCGGCACTCGGAGTAATAGTTATATACATTTTTATAAAGTCTATTAATCAATCAAACGTACGATGAGTTAAAAAATATAAATATTATATGTACACAGGCCCCTATACTACGCGTCGCTAGTCTGACGCTAGCCGAGCAAGTGCAATACGGCCGATGCTGACGAAAAATGTCATGACGCGAAATGCGAACGAATATAATTGCAAATTATTATAAACTAGCGGGCCTGACAGACGTTGTCCCGCCCTGATTATAAAAAAAAATTGAGAAATTATATACCAGAATATTTCTCGTGAATCCTTTATCCACCGCATGAAAATTCGTTTAGTAGTTTTTGAGTTTATCGCGAACAGACAGACAGACAGACGCGGTAGGGGACTTCGTTTTATACTATGTAATGATTTAATTATAAATAAGCTGTTGTTAAGCTATGTAATTTGGTACGTCCGTAAACAAACTCGGGTAGTGTTTGCTTCTTTTTGTAATTTCGCGACAAACTGCGCGTGAAAATATTGTCAGAATTGACAGTTGCAAATCAAATCAAAATACTCTTTGTACAATTTCGGCCCTGAGAAAGCACGTATGAATAAAAATAATGTAATTATGAGTGCATTAAGCATGACGAATTTCATGCACATTCGTCTTTATACATATAATTTTTCTGTCCGTGTGTATGTGACTGAACTCCTCCCAGACGGTTGCACAGATTTTGATGAAATTTTTTGTGTGTTCCATTGGATATGACAATGGTTTAGATTCATAATTGAACCCGGTAGGTTGCCCTGCGGTCGGATAGTAGATTTTTTTTATTATCATGGGGGGACAACGTCCGCCGGGCCCGCTTGTATGTTATAAATAAAGATTCTATACATTATCTTTGTGTATCTCTAACAATTTATCTAAATATGTCAGTTGATAGGATTTTTCAAACTGAAGTAGGTACTGTAAAGTTATCCTTATACTTTGGGCTATCTAAAGGTAGTCGATAGAGAAATAAGGACTACCGACAGAAGTGAAAACTTAAAACAATGGAATAACTATAAATTATTTAAAATTCATAATTTGTAAAGTAAAATTATTAATTTAAAAATTATTAATATTCGTCTGGTTTTCACATCTACTGGTGCTTCGAGCAATAATTGTATACAATTCATTATTAATTACGCAGTTTATTAATTAATCAAAAATATGCTTCACAATACCAAATATCAATATTACAGGTACACAGGCCGCTATAATACGCGTCACTAGTCTGACGCAAGCGCAATACGTCACGAGCATGTCAAGGTCGTCGGTGACGCGTACCGATAAGTTCTTCCCTTATAAAACAAATTTTATCTACAAAATCGCTCAACGCGGTTACAGAAGTTATAACTTAAAAAACATTTTTATAAGTTATAAGCCTATATGTTGTTCTACAGTACTTTAAAATTTCATCAAATTGCATTCAGTAATTTTTACGTGGAAATATCTTGTATACATACATAAAATACATTTCAATCATTTTTAGAAATGTCTGTCAGTCTGTTTTCTTTAACACGCATCACTGTTAAAGTACTGCGTTCATGATAATATCTCATAAATGTTACTCGACGATATGTTTTATGATTTTCTTGGTGAGGTTTTATCGTGAACAGAGTACTTTAACAGTTGTGCGTGTTCAAACGAACAAACAGACAGACTTTACTAAAAATGATTGAAACGTATTTTATTACTTATTTCAAGACACCTACAATATTTTTTTCACAAAAATCTAAGTACCGACTCCTTAAATTTACATTCTTATTATGTAGGCTATGTTCAAATATGATAAAGCCGCTAAAGAAGCTAAATGACGACTGGCTCCGTCGAAATACACCTATAGAGTGGTAGGTAACCAAAATGGCATTAGCACAAACCTCTACCATCATGATATGCTTTATTCGCGGTTTTGTCCTACACCAAAAACTCTGGCCCGTTTTATGTCTAGATAGTTGGAATCATTAAGTGACGCTGTCGTGAAGTCTTAAATATTAAAAATATCAGTCATTTAGTTTCCTCACGTGATAACTATAAATTAAAATTTTATATAGTTTTGATAAAGTATTTAACAAGATATCTGCCTGCTACGTCCGTTAATATACTGTGCAAAAGAAAGGCGTTAATAAAACAGTTTTTTACCGAGACAATTTTATTGGACACGTCTACAATGTACGCGACATTCGTGGAACATTATTCGTGATTGCAGAAAAAATTATTACATCAAAAGTTTTTTTTTATGTCAAAGGAGGCAAACGAGCAGGTCGGTCTCCTGCTGTTAAGCGATCACCATAGACACTAGCAACACCAGGGGAGTCGCAAGTGCGTTGCCAGCCTGTGTATGGGGGAGCGGTAGGGAAAGGAGGAAAGCAGATGCCCGGCGCTCTCACTGACTGAGCGAAACGCAACAATGCAAGCACTGTTACTTCACGTCGGTGTTCTGTGAGAGGGTGGTACTATCCCGGGCGAGTCGACCCATTCATGCTGAAATTAGTAATAGCTACAGCGTGGCTCTACCACCTTCAACGTAACAAAGTGTAACAGGACAGTGTGTAAGTGTAAAAGTAACAAGTGTAAGTGACAGTGAAAAAATATTACATAAATTAAAACTTACGAAATAACGAATAAATTATTTAATGAATTACCAAAGGACCTAAGAGAAATAGCACCCTTAGGTATATTTGAAGAAACGCATTTAAATGATATTTTCATATATAATTTTACTAGTTTTTCCTAGAATTCGCTTTGTTGATATTTTTTCTTTTTCTTCATAAATAATTCTCAAATAATAACAAATTCTCATTAAGTGAACTGTATTCTTTTTAGTAATAAATTTATTTAAATTGAAATAACGAAATAACATTATAGCAGATACAACGATATTCTATAAATCAGTTCCTTTGTCTCTCCCCCGTTCGTTAATCAATTTTCTTTTTTTCTTTTTGAAGTAAAACTTCTTATGGCTTTGAAATTCTGATCGGCAAATTATTGTGTGACGAAGAGTGGTGGGTAAACACTGTGTCGGGTAGAGTGTTGAAAAATTAATTGATATCTTTGCCAACTCGCCGGCTTTGTTTAAAAAAGTCATAACAAAGAGTATTATATCTTTTACTAAGTTATATCTTATTTTGTTTTCAACCGTGTTTTCGAATGCATGGATTGTCAGTTGGTCTTTATGTGACGTTTCAATGCATTTTAACTTCATACTGTTTTCATGTTTGATCTAACTAGCTAACTACCATTTGTTTTTATTTTATTTACTTGCCTAAAGTTATCTGCATACTTACTCCGAGGGCGGCGAAGCGGATTGTTTTCTAAGAACTATGTTTTTTTATGTAATATTGCTTACATATATTTCTGAGTACAATTGTTTGTTGCCCTTAATAAATAAGAAAAAACGTCGGTTCTCATCTGATCACTGAAGTTAAGCAACGTCGGGTGTGGTCACTACTTGGACGGGTGACCGCCTGGGAATACAGCGTGACTTTGGCTTTTCGTTGTATTTTTTAAACTGTAGGTAATACAAAAATAAAACAAATATCTTAACGACAAATACTGTTTTTTTTTGTTTCTTTAGTAGCTACTGAGAAGCCTTAGTAATGACAATAAAAAAAATTGGAAACAATTTTTTTCATAAGTTCGACGAGTCGAAACCTTTATATGTATTTTTTTTATAATACACTGTGCGACGCTTGACCTCAGTCACACCTGATGGAAAGTGAGGACCGAAGCCTAGGATGTAACGCGTTCACCCAGTAAAACCACATTCACTCTTCTTTTGAAGATCGCTTCATCATACAGTTCAGGAAAAACAGACGCGGGCAGTGCATTCCAGTCCTTCGCGGTTTTCATAATAAATGACGATGCACTTCGTCCGGATGAATGGTATGTCAACCGCAAATGAAGGGAGATCCGTACGGCGTCTGGTAGTCCTGATATGATACGGAGACGGTGGAATTAGTTGGTGCAAATCTTGTACACATTCTCCAAAGTATAGCCGATAGAAATACTACAAGACAAGAGACCCTACGCCGATGTTCCAGTAGAATCTATATTCGTCCTACTTCACGCTCTTTACATCTACAATATACAATATGATTATATAAAACATTCATTTTACGTCAATTTCATATTAAAGCATTTCGTAATAAAACAACTGTAATATTTATTGTGGGCCATCATTCATCGAGATAACAATCCAATAGAAATCATAAACGTCATCGGGGACCGTCACTTATTAAATTCATAAAGCCTCAATCAAAAGGTAAAATTACGCCTACAAATTCTTCCTGACATCCACAGACATACGCGAATCCCCGAGGGCCTGCAACGCTATCTCACTTGCGTATACAAGTAAACATATAAATCTATCTCGCTCAAAGACACCCACTCAGCTACATATTACAACCCCTCTTTCCAGGCCACATTTCAGTTCTACCCCTGCGGGCTCCGAGTCTGCACGTCGACGCAAATCAGTCCTGAAACATAAGCCGATAGCTTGTTCAATTTATAATAAGCTCGAATTACGTTCTACGCGCGACCGGTAGTATGAATTTTTGGACGTAATCAAATTCAGAATCGGACTCGTTTCTATTTGCTTTTTAAATTCAACCAGTATTAAATTTAATTCAATAGGCCAAGGGGTACTATTTACTTAATATAACAAGGGCAGTGTTTTTGCGAGCATCGGCGGGTGAAAATTGCAAACAGGTGAGTGATCTGCTCTATTTATGATTATAAACTTTTTCATTTTTGTATTCAAACTTTTTCCAGATCGTCTTTTATGTAGAAGAATTATCACGTCTATGCCGATCAATAAACAATATAATACAATTTCGCTGTATCTGTCCACGTGTTGCATTAGTCCTTAGAAATTACGCAACCGATTTTGATACGCTTTGGATTATAATTTAGATAATATGTTCCAGCAGACTTTTATGTATTTACATGTATATTATATTCATAGGAAACAGAGAAAACCCGGTGTATTTTAATGAAGTTGTAAAGAATATTCTTCCAACGCTTACATTATTAATATTGATTGACACTTTATTATATACACCAAAATAATGCACTTCGTAATCTGTAGTCGGGTGAAGCTGTGAAGGCCCGTAAGGCCAACATCATAGTCAGTTCGATAAAAAAAACTTCATAACTATATATCTTAGAAAAGGCTATGGAAAAGTCTAGATCAATGGTCCTCAAACTATTTATCTCGTAGACTTCTTACGAATTTTTACTGTATTGAGCAGACACACACCTATCTTTTGAATAACTTTGAATTCAACCACAAACCGCGGAACTTGCTAAATGAAATTTAATATATAACTAGCGGGCCCGGCAGACGTTGTCCCGCCCTGATTATAAAAAATCCTTGACAAGCTATATACCGAAACGTTCCACATGAATCACTTTATCCACTGGTGAAAACCGCTTGAAAATCCGTTCAGTAGTTTTTGAGTTTATCGCGAACAGACAGACAGACAGACGCGGTAGGGGACTTTGTTTTATACTATGTAATGATGATTAGGTATCTTCTATACATATAATAAGAATGTAAATTTAACGTGCCTGTACTTTTTCTGTTTTCGTGAGAAAAATTGTTGCAGGTGCTTAGAAATAAGTCATAAAATACATTCCATTAATTAGAAATGTCTGTCTGTTTGTATGAACACACATCACTGCTAAAGTACTGGGTTCACAATAAAACCTCACCAAGAATAACATAAAGTATATTCTGGAGAGTAACTTAGTCTTTATTTCATTAAAATCAGTGTACTCTATCAAAAGCTATTGTAATTTGAATGACGGCTCGAGGTAAGTACCAGAGAAGAGTAGTAATCTATAGTAATATTACAAAGCTAATCTTAGGAACTACTGGTCCAATTTGAGAATTTTTTCAGTGTTTGATAGCTCATTTATCGAGGAAGGCTATATATAGGCTATACTAGCGGGCCCGGCAGACGTTGTCCCGCCCTTGTTATGAAAAAATCCTTGACAAATTATATACGAAAACGTTCCCCATCAATCACTCTATCCACCGGTGAAAACCGCATGAAAATCCGTTCGATAATTTTTGAGTTTATCGCGAATAGACAGACAGACAGACGCGGTAGGGGACTTTGTTTTATACTATGTAATGATATCGTCACGCTAAAATCAATAGAAGCAGAACACCAATAAATAATCTTTGAAAATCGGGTTTTCTTTTTCCTTTTGAGAGCTTCCGCTGCGTGTTAGCATTAGCCCAAAGTATCTATTCCACGCGGACGAAATCGCGGGCAGAAGCTAGTTATAAATAAAACAATTTTCTACTGTGGAATTCATAATAATTCAGTGCTTTCATTCAAATTAATTTCAACAGATATACCTATAAAATAGTTTTATGAGTTCATCCCATCATCGATCAGGAATTTTCACCTGATTGACGGACCCATGTAATCGTGAAATTGTCTGAATCCAACTACATATCTTCATCAAATTCTATAAACACTTACCTTTTAGAAGTATTTAGTTCTTTATCTATTGTAAAGAAATATTATTGAAGCATCGTCATATTTTATTATTCAATTTATAAAAATTTACAATTTTCGTCACGACTTGATTAATTGGAATTCACTATTGTCGACCCCCATTTGCAGCTCGTCGATCTCCAACATTTTTATTTTCGCTAGCATGTACCGTTTGAAGTTCCACATCGAACCCCTGGTCTATATTGACCAGTTTCGGAACCTATGGTTTAGATCAGTGGTACTCAACCTTTTTTTAAAACGGACCACAAACACGTTTCACTCATGGTGTCGCGGACCGCAAACTACAAATATTTAGGTATTTTATAAAAATGTAATTTCAAATTAACCACGTATTAATGTAGTGAAAAATGGTTGTCCAATAAAACAGGCTTGGTATAACTCTTATATCATAAGGTTTTAAGGGTTATCTGGGATCTATTTCATTTACTCAGCGTTCTCATAGTTTTAAAGTCTAAGAAATTTAAAATAATCGAAAATAGAGTATAATTGGGTAGGCCAAATACAAAGACCCGGCGAGCCGCTGGTTGAGTATGGCTGGTCAAGATGCTGTATGTCTAACACAACATCTCCCAGAGGTGAGGATCCCCGTATCTTCGGGTAGACCCGAACGACCAAGACGTGACCAAGTTTAGTGGAAGTATGCTTGTCGCGAACCCGCAACTCTGGTCAACTCACGCACCTAGCGGCCCAGGGGTTTTAGCCGGTAGGAGTCCGGCATAACCCTCTCGCTGTCCCCCGGCAGTGGGAGGTGTAGCGCATGTAGAATTTCACCAGGTAAAAAAAAGGTGTATGTTTAGCACCTGAGGATTTATAAACCGTTATAGATTTTTATATTCAGTGTAAAGGAGGTGACATTTTAATTTAATTCGCATTGACACTCAGATTTCAAAGATACTACAAGAAACTCCTCAGAGTCAAATAGAAAATGTATAGCCATAGAGATATTAGTAGGTTTACGACAATCCCAGACTAAGTAGATACCAAACTATGATCTAGGACGTTTTGGTGCACTTTTTCAGAGTAGATTTTTCTGAAGTCGGTTTTATTATTTGTTAAAAATATTCATCATCAGCCCTTAAGAAACCCACTGCAAGGACATAGGCCTCTTCCCGAAGGAAGGTATGGGCATAATTACCACGCCAGCCCACGACGTATTAGCGATTTCAAACTTGGAGAAATCCAGAGTTCTATATTTTTCCCACATACAGTGGGTTTTACATGAACCTCAAGCTTAGGTTTCCTCATGGTGTTTTCCTTCGCCGTCAGCCGATAGTGTTACCAATATAACTTAGTAAATGTACTCGAATTCCCAAATATGTTGATGATTTTAATTTCATTTGACAAAATTTACATTAACGCAAGCGTAGCAGCGAGCAAAAGTTAGTCTTCAGTAAATAGGATTGGTTGTCAAGAAAAAAAAGAAGAAAATTTTAAAACAACAACGACGGCTGAAAACATTTTGGAATAACTGCCATTGCGGTCTGTAGGCCAAATATAACGTAATAACAAAATTTAAACCACAGAAGCAAAATCCCCGTATAACGCAGAAAGCATATTTCCCCAGAGCAAATGTTTAAAACCGTATTTATTTTCATCAAAGCCTTTTTAAATCCCACCTTTGTCGCAAATAAGCCGCAGCGAAACCTATTCACAGCTCACAATACAATTGTTCCAATCTCCGTTGCTGTGAATGGCCACTTACAAATTAAATCTTCCTTCTTTCATTGTTTATGTTTAATGGAGTTTTCTCATTCTTTAGCCATTAGGGTCTGAAATTAATCTTTGAACTTTACGTGTTTAGGTCCAATGCCATTCAGACTAATTACTAGTTAGAATCAGATATTCATGAATTTAGACTATTCGTTCTATTTATATTCGACCGTAATTCATTATCACTTTGTTTTATTTGAATATTATTGATGTCTTTATTGTCAGCGTGTTCCTATGCTTAGGAGTTTTTGGTGGGATTTTAGTCTTCATGCGGTGGACTTTATATTCTATTCATAATCTTGTATTAATTGACTCTATATTTTCTACTATTGGTAGTCTTTTACGTATTTCGGTTATTGTGCACAAGTGAAGTGATTAATAATACCACGGATCATGGATTCTAAGATGACACAAAAATTTCATGGAAAGTTCTAACGAGTTCTAGATTTCAAACGTTTTTTGATAAGACCCATATCATAACCCTAGCAGAATACCGTACCGGGTAATCCATTCTACAACACTAGCATACACTATAATGTAGGTTCTGGAGAAAATGTCAAAAATGAGCGGAAATGCCACGAGGGATATAAACAATATTCCACGCACGAACATACTTAAACATTATAAAGAAAATACAACTGGCTGGATGTGAAAATCCGTCGCACTCTGTACAGGATGAAATTTACTTGAATTACCAGTATTTTAAATTATTACGTCGGTAACAAAACCCTCAGCGGTGACGCTCGTAAAAAACATCGATAAGATGAACACGGCTGGCTTTCACGGAGTTCATTAAGGATAATCCGTTTAAATTGGAACTAACATTTGGTGTAAATTGATCCAGACTGTACGTACAGGGAACCACTGAGCGATGAAATATATGAAAGAGGAAGTTCGTATAATGTATGAAATATATGCTCTATTGTTTTGAAAGGAATCGATACTTGACATAGTCTTTACTTAGCTTGTTTTATCAGTCGGTCTTATCGATCACCATACCTCCTTGTATAAAATCATGACCACTCTGCCTGAGCTGCTGAGCTACTTGTCATCGTGAATACGTCGTTCAAGTGGTCTATGGACTCGTCATTTTCATGTTGTTGGGAAAAGGCCCTTCCTCTCTTCATATTCGATGGGATTTAATATTACGCGCAGGCCGATCGTACTATAAGGCAAACGGCAAACTAAAATTCGCTTCGGGCTGTTGCCGATACCTTCTTTGTTTGAACCCAGAAAGCTTTTCGTTAGTGGAGTATAGTTTACCATCACCTGTTATGTATTATTTACGTAGTTAACCTTTTGATTGTGACTCCATATCGTCCTACAGCCCCCACCCAGTATTCGTATTTCAATGATGTAAACTATTCTTGAGAATTCTTTGAAACCCACTCAAGGCATGAGGCTATTTTTCAGCGAACTAATTCCGAAAATAATTTGCGAGTAAACGAAATTCTTGTTTAATAATATCGTTAATCCGAGAATAATTTTAGTGTTACTGGAAATAAATTTTCTGATTCAAGTTGGGTTTCGAGATGGGCTAAAATACTTTAACTAGGATATCTATAATATTACATTGGACTATTCGATATTTGGATAATTTAGTCAAAAACGACAGTCTCATATCCATTGACAAACTCAAACCTGCCTCACAGAATCAGAAGGCTTATATAAAGCTTTCAACTAAATTATAACATAGATACAACATCATAGCGTTTTGCTTTGGATCCTTCTCATCAGCTGTCTTTCACTAATTAGACACAAATATTAGTGGAAACAGGACTTGAAAAGCATGATATAATGAAGACGAATGCTGATGAAGTTAATCATCGACAGTCGTTGTTATTTTTGTACTGTACCGCACTTTCCGTGAAATACTTTCGCCATCCATCAAATTTTGCCGAGACATTACAAGACGATATACTTCCCCGAAGAAACATCATCGGATGTAATCTCCGATTCCACTAATCGTTAAATCTCAAGTCCAACAGTTTGCGCTTTGAAGACATGATGGCTTAGTAATTAGCGTGTTCAGATGCCCAGTCGATCGACGTAGGTCCAAATCCTTGCGATTGATTCGAATTTTTATGCCAGAGGGTAGCAAACAGGCGGACGGCCCATCTGATGTTAAATAGTTACCGTCGCCTATGGACAACTGCAACACCAGGGGCGTCACTGTTATGTTGTCGACCTTCATCATGTTGTCCCCATGTCATAACCCTGAGGGAACACAGTACCGGGCAACTCAATCCACAACGCCAAAGTGTGTATAATAAAGCTTCTAGAGAACCTTACGGTTGTTGCCATTTTGCTGGGCTTTAGGGTATGTATGGTATAGAGATGAGCAACGACGGGTGGTGCGAGCTTGGAACGGCGATGAGGGCACCATATCAAAAAGTTCCTCAGAACACTCTCCGTTATATATGCGGTAGGGAACACTCAGAGACCCAATGTCTCTGCGAAATCCTAATGACTCTAGACCGCATGTCAATTCGTGATTGTCAACAATTAGAATAGCTCGCATTTGCACGGAGTCAAAAGGAGAAAGCTGGAAGGCAGGAGCATCAGCCCAGATGTGCGAGCAGTATTGAAACCATAACGAGGTTGTAAGGATTTTTTGTAACCACGCCATGCTACTAAGGATCTCTAATTGTAAATCTGTCGTCAGTAAGTTATCTGTATAAGTATATATAGCAGCTTCTCTTGAGAGCCACAAAATTTAAATAAGATTTGTCAAAATGTTTAAACTAAATTAAGTCTTATACTCACTTTGTATAAATAACTTTTACTTATTTTAAGCTATTGGCACTTAATTCTGTTATAGTTTATTACATTGTTAGAATAGAATTATGTTTTGTTATGTCGCTGTTCTTAGATGTAATTTGTATTATTTTTATTTCTACTCAAAATTTCATTATTTTTTATAATATTCTCAGGTTATTCTACGTAATGAAGAGCTGTGTGCTCTTATTAGTAACTATCTGTGCCCGCGTCTCCGCGTGGAACCTAATATAAAAAACCATGACTAATAAAATCATCTGAAGGTATTAAGTCCATTCACTTTTCACTGGTATGTAAGTCGCGTCGCCATTAAAATTACAATACCTTCTGATAGAGTAAACCGATTTTAATGAAACAAAGACTAAATGATACTCGAGGATACGCTTTATCATTTTCTAGGGGAGGTTTTATCGTGAACGCTGTACGTTAGCAGCGATGCGTGTTCATACCAACAGACAGACAGATAGAGAGGCAGAGGGACATTTCTAAAAATGATTGAAATGTATATTATTACTTATTTGAAGATACCTGTAACCATTTTTTTCTCAAAAATCTAAAAGTACAGACACGTTACGTTTACATTCTTATCATCATTACATAGTATAAAACAAAGTCCCCTACCGCGTCTATCTGTCTACCTGTTCGCGATAAACTCAAAAACTACTGAACAGATTTTCATACGGCTTTCACCAGTGGATAAAGTGATTCACGAGGAAGGTTTTTGTATATAATTGGTCAAAGATTTTTTTATAAGCAGTGCAGGACAACGTCTGCCGGACCCGCTAGCTATATATACGATCGGTTACACTAATAAAATGTTAAAAATACTTTCATGAGTGGATAGGTATTTTTGTTAGAATTTGAAAGAAATTGCGGGCTTATTTCAGGCGCATTGAACTCATGGTTAATAATAATAATAATAATAAAATAAATAAAATACCCTGTGAGTGCAAATTAATTTTAATGTACGACAAGGATGCTTCAGACCTAACGATCTTAAGTTGTTTATTAAGAAAATAAAATCTTATTTTATAAAACAAAATGTAACATTGTTATTCTATTTACAGCCACGCTTCAAAAAATAGCCTAAAATTTGCATTATCAGTACAGTAAAGACTTCGCGCTTATGATTTTTTTTTAGTTTTTAACCCTATTTACTATTTAACCCTTACAACCCTTTTACTGATTTTAAATTATATCTATTAAATTTTACTCGGCGTATTACTGCTTAATCCCTATAGAAAAGCATAATGACATCTAACATAATATGGACGTGAAAGTCGAATGGTTTGATCGGTGGAATATCCATTCGATGTCCGCAGGTACAAACCCCGGTAAATATCAACGATTTTTTCGGAATTCGCGTACATTTAGTAATTTAAATTGGTAACACTATCGGCTGACGGTGACGGAAAATATCAATAACCCGAGAAACGTCCTCATAGTACCACTATATTTGGGAAATAGCAGAAGTATGGATTTCTCGGAGTTCGAAATCGCCAGTACGTCATGAGTTTGCGTTGCGTGGTGATTATGCCCATATCTTCCTTCGGGAAGAATCCTATGGCAGTGTGCAATAGGTCCCTTACAGTCTAATGATAATGATCTAACCTACGTACTAACGTACTCTGTAAATTGCTCTATCTATCGGGTAAAGTCTGGTTAAAATTGCTTCAGCCTTTGCGGAGATTGATTCGCTTAAACAACAACCTAAAGGAAAAATCAGAATTTTTGGCTCGATCTTGGTCTCTAAAATAGTGAAAAAATAAAATACAATTATCAATTATTAATCAAAACTAATAATAAAAACGTTTTAACCTCAGTTACCCGATTCAGCAACACGCTACTGTATACAGCTATATACCACACTCGATACAGATGAACCGATGCACCGTACGAGAACCAAACACGTTCACGTTTCGCCACGTCCTTCACAGACCAGCTTCTCCGATATGTCAAGTCAATCAGTCACCAAGAACAATCAAATATAACATTAGTTGATACAGAAATACAACACTGATATAATTACCACGAACCACCGTTCGTACCGTAGATGTGAATAGCTCAATTGTCTGAGCGAGAATGTCTCCAATGACTTTTTTTTTCTTTTTTTTTCTCGAACTGGCTACGCTATTGGCCTAGCAAGGCCTTAACAGCTTCACCGGACTACTAAGGCGAGCGCTTAAGGCACCCAGCCGGTTTTCTTTTGACAACTAGCTCAAGGGTGCGCTGCACACCTCGGCTTGGGCTATTGCCTGATTCATGCAATTCGCGAACTATCTTTTTTTTTTTTTTTTTAACATGGGGAAATCCCTTATGGATACCCACCCTCCCGGGGGAGAGAGTGGGTTATGTCCGACTCGCACGGACTAAAACCCCACGGTGTACAGACAGACCGTTGTGTGGGGGCGGCAAGGGATCGTTCAAGCTAATCAACCTTGTAGAGCCGCCCCCACGGTCCGCCCGGCGGAAGGTGACCGCCGGGCTCCTACCTATAGAGGGACAGACCGGGTACACGGCCCATCCCCTCAGGTCCGGCTACGGTGGCAGGAGGAGTTGGGCAAAGCGCCGCCTCCTCCTGCCAATCCTCCGTTGGCGGAGACGGCCATTTAGCGGGTCTGCCTCGCGGGCCCTCTCCGCCGCCTCCTTCTGCGAGATGACGTCCTCGCAGAAGGAGGACATCGCTCGCCACGCCTGTTCGCTGCCGAGCATGGCCGAGACCACGCTCGGCAGCGACAAGTCAGGTCCTACCGCCGCCGCCAGAATGCGGCGGAGCTAACCTAAGCTAAGCTACATATTCATACTTATATGAGTTATTAAAACATAGATGTGTACCAGGCATACAAACCTCAATAACTCTTATATATATTTTGTGTCGGAAAATTTTCTAAACTATTTCAGTTCGATAAGGGAAAAAAATAAAACCCTTCCACTTTCATGTGTAAGCTTGTGTGCGTACACGTGTGTGGAGGTGATATGTGTAATGTTGTTGCAGCGATGTAAGGTTTTGTGTCACTGTATCGCGCGAGCAACGTACTCAAGGGCTCTATGCCGAGGGAACGGACCTAGACCCCAATGACTCGACTGACTCGCCTTTTATAGCATTTAGTCAAGTTACAACTGGCCGATAACTTTCGACCAATGGCGTGTCAGGTCAATAGTACAAACACCCCTGATGTAGTCAATAGTACGAAAAGTGCCAACAATATATAGTCCTTCTTTACTTAAATTTCCAGTTGCGTGGTTCTTGTGAAACTCCAATACATTTTTACCTGAAGAGGGCGGCAAGCACTCTAATTTAGCTAATAGATGTATCTTATTTGATATACCTTTATCAAAAGTAATGACTTTATGATAGTTTTAAAAAAGACCTGTAGAAACAGAAATTGTACAGTGCTATCTTAAAAATGAAAATATTAGAAAAAATCGTACGGAAAAGTGAACATTTTATGTTTGATAAATCTTTAAATCTCCATATAAAAAAGTGACTGAGCGAGTGAGACAGAACACAATAGGGATATTTTCAAAAATGTGGACAGAGTTGACAGATTAAAGTTTAGTTGTTCAGGTGCCATTTTATTTAATTACATGGTCGTACTGCAATGCTGGGGTTACATTAGCGAGCTACGGCGAATACTGTACGCGATGAGTGTGCCCGGGTAGATCATTGCAACGCATAGTATTCGGGTGATGGCGAGGTACTCTCAGAGCATTGTCGGTAAACTAGCACGCATCAAAGGAATTTATCGCGACAATATTCGCTTGGGCTGCTACATCTTTTTTTTAACGTGGAGAAGATTCCTATATGGGACACTCAGAGTCCCAAGGGGGCTTGAGTAGTGTCGACCACGGGACGGTGCCGGAAAGCGACTCGTAGCGACTAAACAACTCCCCGTTAAACCCTGTGCCGCACTATGGGGTTGTTCCTGGGTAGCACGAGCAAGCTCCGCAATATCTCCGACGGTAGGTGACCCACGCTTCACCCGACTGAGGCAGCCCAGTTCTCAAACTGCCTCCCAGCCAGCCGAACCCGTGCAATGGAAGATCAGCTCCTCTGCCCATTCCCACTGGGTTCGGCCGGCAGCAGAGAGGAAGGCCCCTCTGTCACCGCCTCACCCTTGATTAACGAGATTTACTCCTCATCCACCTCGCCCCCCCCCCCCAGAGGCCCATCTGAGCCTTTTTTTTTTTACATGGGGAAATCCCTACGGATATCCACTCTAGCCGAGCAGCTAGGGTGGGATATGTCCGACTTGCACGGACTAAAACCCCATGGTGCCTCCTTACACCTATTTGGCCGGGGAGCAGGAACTGCCTACGGCACTGCGTCTGCTCACCCGGCAGGTGACGGCCCCTCATAAGGGGCCCCTTCTGCGGCCTGAGCGGGTCAAGATAGTAGACCCTTCAGGGAGGGGCGGGTGTTACGTCCCCCCCCGACGAACTGTGGGAGTCGCGCGGCACGATGCGCCTCCACCACGTGCGCCTGCTATAGTGCAGGGCGACGGACGTGCCCGCGTCACGTCGCCCGCAGACCCTTTACGGCGGTCTTAGATCATCTCCGACCCGTCGCCACCGTATTCGTCGGCCGCGGGAGAGGAGCCTGGTGGTCTGCTCTCTCTCCCTCTCCGCCGCCTCCTTAGCGAACATAACTGCCTCGCAGTATGAGGCGACGCAGTTCCACCCGGTCTCACTCTCAACCATCTTACAGACGACAGTCGAGAGCGAGAGATCCGGGCCTATGGCCGCGACGAGCTCGCGGCGTGGCTCGTCCCAGGCGGGACAAACTGCTAGTGTGTGCTGCGCGGTGTCCGTCGCGCAGCCACAGTGATGGCACCCTGCTGCTGGCTCTCGGCCGATGCGACACAGGTAGCTCCCGAAGCAACCGTGCCCGAGAGCACCTGTGTCAGTCGGAAGCTTAGGGTGCCACTCCGCCTGGTCAGCCATTTGACCATGACCGGCCGAACGGCTTCAATAATTGCCACACCTGAGCTCGGCCGCTCAAGTCGTCGGTGCCATTCGTCAACCATTAGGACCTGGTGGAGCTGTGACCACAGCGCCTCGATTTCCCGGGGCGCCAGTCGTCGTCCTCGCTTCAGCGCCTCAGGTTCAGGTGTTCAGGATGAGTACGCCAGATGTTATGGCCCACTCTTCCAGAGTCTCACCCCTCAGGTTCATGGCCGGGGAACCCCAAGCCGTAGATTTGGCGTTTAAGTCCCCAAGCACTAAGACGGGGTGAGGATGGTTGCGACTTACGACGTTCTGTAGATTCCCGAGGAATCCCTCAAAGTCGGCAAGACTCATGCTAGGGGGTGCGTACACCCCCACCACCATCACGCCGCCGTGATATGCCGCTGTATATCCCCGCCCCTTTCGGTTCGTGAAGGGTGAAGAGCCAGCGGCGGCCTGGGACACTAAGGCTATCGAGCCGTTGACATCTCCCACCCAATTGTCCCCGGGTGGGATGAAATACGGCTCGGCCATCACAGCGACGTGGATCGACCACTGCGCCATGCTCTGGGATAGGAGGTCCTGGGCCCTGGCGCAATGGTTGAGGTTACCTTGGAGGAAACGGAGTGCCATATTTATGGACACTCCATTTCCACCGCCTGTGTCGTCCCGGCTTCTTGGTCAGCCAACGACGTGGAGGGTTGTGTGGGATCTTTGCCCCTTCTCACCCTCTTCCTTTTAGCCCGCTTTTTGGGTGGGTTCACAGGCTGGGCATAAGCCTTGCTTCCCATTCGGTGACCGGCGGACTTACCTGCAGCTGCGCAGACCGCACAGTGCATTTCAGCTTTACATCCGCTGGCCTTGTGCCCCGGTTGACTGCATTGGTAGCAGAGTTCGCGTTCAGTCAACACTGGAGGTGCATTTCACCCCCAGATGACCGCCCCTCTGAGCCTAAACTAACCCTAAACCTAACACTACCTAATCTAGGCCTAACCCTGTGCATATCTAACCTAATTCGTTGGGCTACCACAGCTACGTAACTTAAAAATAGTCCAGACTTTGTAGGGGGACGAACGATAAATGTAAAGATGTAAAGTAGACAAGATCATCGCGTATGCCCGATATTTTAATTATTGCCCATACACGATATTTTTAGCGCGACACGAATCTCCACCCGCTAATATAGCCCCAGCATAAACAGAAGCCAGGGCTAGTAGTTAGTTAAATAATACAATCTTCAATATTATAAACATCTGACATTTTAAACATTATATTATAAAATGGTCGAATCAGCTCAGTGCGATTAGCATTAGCAGAGGGGAAAGCATTTAACTGTGAGTCGTTTTAAAATACCGTAACTTTTTATGGTGGATAACCACGGTTATACTGTGAAGATAGGATTAATTTTATAAACTGTGATAGTTATTTATACAAATTATGTATATCTCATTTTTAATCATTCAAAATGTATTTGATTTTCACTAAACAAAGTACACAATTTATGAATTCCTCAGACCATCAAACTATGGTATGCTGTATGTATGCAGATGTTTTACACCTAAAAGAAATTGTTCATGCCTGTCATTCCGATTATTGACAAGGTGTGGCAGAGAAGAATGAATATATATAAGGTGTAAGATAAAGAATGAATATTGATGATGAGGAAGTTTGAAAATAGCACCAGTGACAGAGAAGTTGAGGAGTAATAGCTTAGCATGGCACGGGCATGTTAGGAGAGATGAAGACCATGTAACTAGAAAAGTTTTGAGTATGATGGTGGATGGATATAGGAGTAGAGGAAGACCGAAAAAGGTATAGATGGATTGTGTGAAAAATGATACGTGTGTAAAAAGTGAATACTGAGATGACATTTGATAGGCGAGAGTGGAGAAGGAAAACATGTTGTGTCAACCCTACTTAGGTGTGATAAGCGTAAGAAGATGACGATGTGGAAAAGAAAAAAATAAAATAAAACATTAACTTAGTAAATAGCACAATAGAAACCATACCTGTGTTGGATTCGCACACGAAGATTTTCGATCTATCATGTCAAATACGTGTCACAGACTTATCTGTTTTCTTTCATAGTTTTGGCGATTTTTAGTACGAGTTCGACTCACGCTTGACCGGTTACGATTATTTACAAGCTTTTGCTCACGGCTTCGATTGCTCTGATGTAGATTTACCTAATTCATCCTTTGAGAACAGTATTTTTTTCGGGATGTAAATTTCATGATAAGAGATAAAAGTAGTTAACGCAACATAACGTAACAAAGAAGTTCACTTTCGCAATTTATATATAACTAGCTCTACCCGCGACTTCGTCCGCGTGGAATAATTACTTTGGGCATAGCGAAAGCTCTCAAAAGGAAAAAACTCCCATTTTGAAACATTATATTCATTGGGACTCCGCTCTTATTGGTCTTAGCGTGATGATATATAGTCTATATATATCATCAGATATATAGTCGATGCCAACCTACATTTCAAATTTGTTGCAGGTAATAAAATATGTATACTATACAGATATACATCGCGGGACACGAGAGTGGACCAAAACTTTGATGTAGATGATATGAATTTAGGTTGGCATTGACTTCAAATATATTATTAGGTAGCGCGAATAACAATATTTTTTATTTAATTTGGTTAATTTAATAATTAAGATATTTTTTCGCTTTTTAGTGCCTTATTAGTTTTTCATATTGAAGGCGGTTTATTTTTTTTTATATTTTTTTTAATTTTTTCCTTTACAAAGAACATACTTTATTTTATTAACCATTATGATATTGAGATTTCACCGTAAACAATGAAAAACAACGATAAACGTAGACATATGATTTGGGGCTGACGCCATCTTGAATACATGCGTCTATAACAAGCGCTTCCACAATTATCGCTATCTTTATCATACAGCTAGTGATTTCAACATAACATTTACATTTAAACTATTCCCAGTTTTTTTTTATTTTTACTTTAAACAATCGTTTACTCGGTGATATCGATATATTTAATAGTTTAGAATGAAGCTAGAAAATATACTTGTTCCATATAATTCCCAATAAAATAAAAAATTAATATACAAAAACTAAAGCGGCTAACTTTCTAAACATTAAATGTGTCTGCCTGGTTGAATCCGAAGTACGAAGTTTTGCCAGTAAAGGAGAATGGAATTTACTTTTATATATATATATATATATATATATATATATATATTTATTATCTTTATATATAAATTTCTTCTGTACGTGTATATGTCACTGAACTCCTCCTAAACGGCATGACCAATTTTTATGAAATTTTGTGTGCGTGTCTCAGTGGATCCGAGAATGGTTTAGATTCACAATTGGAAGCGGTAGGTGGCGCTGCGGTTGAATTTTAGATTATTTTTTTTTATTATCAAGCCAGGACAATGTCCGCCCGGCCCGCTAGTATATATATATATATATATATATATATATATATTTCTTCTGTACGTGTGTATGTCACTGAACTCCTCCTAAACGGCTGGATTGATTTTGATAAAATTTTGTGTGCGTGTTCCAGTGGATCCGAGAATGGTTTAGATTCACAATTTGAGCCGGTAGGTAGTGCTGCGGTTAATATCATATCGGCTTTTACCAATCCCACTCACTTTACACAAAGCGTGAAATCTCATTCTCATCATATCATACACGCATACGATACAGTCGAGTATATAGAATGTCTGGCACAAGCGCAGTACCTCACGAGCATACCGAGACCATCGATAACCCTTCACTAAAGCTTCACACTCATAAGTGTTTCTCCTACCAAATAAATTTATTTTTTCGACCACTCAATGCAGCTAAGTTACCATTTCAAAAATCGATAGACAAACAAAGGATAAGCAGCTACCGAATTTAGATTTTCGAGAGAACATATTCGAGAGAACATATGCAAAAAATTAACACCAACTTTTGACACTACAATTAGATTTACTACGGTATTTGCGTTTAAAAACAATCAAATACAAAATAAACTTTGTTAAAAGGAAGTCTCATTCAAACCCATTCATAGTACATAATACGATTGTTCCAAGCTGTAAGCTGAGAAAAGCCGGCTTCATAAAAATTCTTCATTCATAAATTCTTTATATTTAATGTGTTTATTTAAGGATTTTCTTTTATTTTTGTGCGAAATTTAATTTTCTTTTTTTTGCTTTTTATTTCATAATGAATTGTGTACGATATATACAAGGTTAAAGGTTAAACCTTCACAATATTCTAGTTATGACACTTTATGGTCACATTTAACATATAAAATAATAATACCAAAACAAATACTAATAAACAACAAAGAGAACCTTAGTTAAAGTTTGTTCTAAGACTTTTAAAAGTATGGAAACGATACTCTTAAACGTAAAAAATCACGCCTAGGTTCAATGAACAATTAAAGACGCGCTTTTCAAGGTTAATCATTACGTAAATGCTTATCGTCGGAACGCCGCATGGTCGAATAATTGGAAGCGGGGCGCTGGTCAAGGTACGAGACGCGGGCTGAACTGCGCGGCACGGCGTGATTCACTCGTTTTTGTATTTATTACACCAGTTCGTTTTTGCGTAAATCACCTGATGTTGAGTGTATAATCAGTTTTGCGTTTCTCGAGATAATTAGATCAAATATTAAGCACCTACTTTTTACATTGTTTTAGAACGAGAATCGACTAATGATTATCATGTAAAAATATTACTAGTGACTAACCAATCGCGCTTTATATGGAAATTTATTTATTTCATCTACTCTCATATTATATTATGTATAGGTATATGTTAAACATAAAGCACAAGTCTTGTTTGTTTAAATACGCTAATCTATGGAACTTATAGTCAGATTTGAAAAATTATATTTTCATATTATAGCCTACTAGACTTTCCCCGGAGCTTCGCTCGCATTAGTGTAAAGACCTACTCCTGGCAAAAAGTAGATGTCTTTTCGTATAAAAGGTGCCCTGTGTCCATTTGTGTAGTCCTGACAATATGAATGCAAAAATTCATTATAAAACAAACAACTCACTTTTCCATTTATAATATTAGTTAGGATTTATGAAGAAATATCAATAACTATGTGGCATCAGATAACGATCCTTATGAGCGGACTAATATAATATATATAATAACATATGTATGGATATTTTATTTTACAATATAAAATTGGGAGACCATCTACAATTATAGAAATGCTCTTTAAAAACAATTGTAAGTACGACACGCACGTCCCTTACTGTAAAATATAACGTATATATTAGATATACAAATACTAACAGTGTGGCAAATGAAGTTTATCATCAGCAACATTTTTGGAATCTTAACCCACCATAATATCCCCTCAGTGTTCACTTACACTGTATAATGAACTAATGAAAAAATGACTTAGAGATAGATAATGATATAATGTGCCCATATTATCAATAAGTAATACGCTTATGGTCTAATATCTTATTAGAAAGATCTCTGATATATTTAAAATTACTATTGATATTGTTGAATTGTAAACAATTAATGAACTGACGTCTTGAAATCTTGCATAAATATAAATCAAGATATAAAACTTTATATCTATCTAAGCTATATTTTAATATTTGACAATTTAAATAAAATAAAATGACCGCCAAAATAACCAAAAAGACAATAAAATTCAGAATACATACATACAGGTATATGAACTTCAATTATATTTATTCTTGGAGTCCAGTACAACGCACGTCTTACGGACATGTTTACAGTGAACAATATATTTTTCCTAAATTTCATGCGGACAAAGTCGCGTCTAACAGCTAATATAAAATAGAATAACCTAAATTACTTTTTAAATGGTCAGCTATCTGCCAGTGAAAGTCCGTGAAAATCGGTCCAACCGTTTCATTATTTACCGTTAGATAGCATTGCGGACGAAGCCACGGTTAACAGCTAGTCTAAATTAAAAGAGACTAAATTACTTTTTATAATCTCCGCTATATGCCGGTGAAAGTCCTATATACATCAGTTGAAACGTTTTGGTGATAGCATTGCGGACAAAGCTGCGGTTAACAGCTAGTCTAATTTACAGTAGCCTAGGTAACCCGCTGTAATTTTTGCTATCTGCCAGTGAAATTTCCGTCAAAATCAGACCAGCCGTTTCGGAGATTACTCGCGGGGCGGAGTGTCGGAGACCAAGGTAGGATTGCGCACCCGACGAAAACCGAGCGTTACCGAGAAGAGCCGAATTGTGAATTCCTAGAGCGCGAAATGCCATACCATGTAGTCAATTCCCAATGCAACAGTTATTGCTAAATATATCAAGAGTAGATTATAATGTTTCTGAATTAAAGATGAGTAAAACCGCGGTGCACAATAGAAATATCCAGCTATATACGTGAGATTTTAACCACTATCTGATATTACATAACAATGTAATCTTCTTATACAGGTTGAATGTTTAGGCAGTAGCAATAATTATGGAGGATACTCTGCACTCGATTCTCCTTCTAAATCAATTTAAAAAATAGATGCTTAATATTTGACCTAACTATCTAGAAAAATACAAAAATTATACGCAATGTATATGTCAAAACACAGAGTAAATAATCGTCGAGTGACTTCCCTTTCACTTGAAAGTGAGTGTAGAAACGGCATGAACAAAACAAAAGGGTTTATTGTCCATTTCATTATCGAAGGTTATTAAATCCGGGTCGCTCCTTGCAACTTTCAGCACCGGCCATTCCGCTTATGTTTATTACGTTTGTGTTTATACTTTTGAAAGTCTTAGAACAAAGTTTAACTTAGGTTCTCTTTGTTGTTTATTAGTATTTGTTTTGATATTATTATTTTATATGTTAAATGTCACCATGAACTATCATCTCTTAGAATACTGTAAGCGACTAACCTAACACCTGGTATATAATTTAAATGAGAGAAGCCTGCTGGTGTGAGACCCATCACTCAAAAACTAATCGATAAATTTCGATCATTTTTATTAGTTTTACTACCTAGACAATTGGTCTTTTTCTAAAAAAATCTAATGAAAGCTGCTTTTAATATGAAGTTATTAAAGTTTAAGTAAAAATTTATAAGAACTACGCATCCAGCAATGTGTATTTTCTTGCCGTGGAAAAGTGACACAAGCGGTGTGATACTTACGTTGCTTCCTCTGTATATAAAATGTATTGTTAAAATAGAAGCAGAGCAATTCGCGGGTTATCAGCTACTTGAAAACAATAACTGTAGTATGTATGTAGTAGCAGATTTACGTTCAGGGTAGGCGTTGCCACCTCAATCAAGAAGCGTTCTCACGTTCAACGCATCGAACGTCATAATAGGTGGTCTTTTTAATTTATCTTTGCGACGTCGACCACAATTTGAATGATGAGATGATAGCTACGGTTACTACCATCAGCCAAGACGGGACGAGTATATTTTAGGGCACCTTTTCTAGGTCCCTCTCTAGCTAAGCAGGGAAAGCAGTGCCTCCCTAAACAGGGCTGCTTTGTCATCCCGAGTGCCGCCGAGCCCACGCCATCGCCAAATGTGCAGCGCGGTAACGACCACAACGTGTACTCACGCCCCGGAAACCGCCATTTTAGAACTAAAATATATATCAACTTCTAAGCAAATAAGAAAATCTCATAAAAAATGTAAGCCACAAGGCTATCCTAAACAAAAAGCTCTAGTTCGACACACCGAATAATCGATAGAGCTAACAGTATTCGACAGGAGCACTCCATAGTCCCATTAAATCTTCTAATCAATTTGTTAAGCCCTGATTGGATAATCCGACAGCACATTCAGTCGGTCGGCTGAATTCAACATAAGTCTTCAATTTATGGATAGTACAATCACGATCAAAGACTGTATGGTAACAATTGTTGAAGTGAAAACTTCTTTGGGAGCGTTGAGCGGAATTTGGGAGGAGAAAAACTTTTGGTTACGCGTCAGCTTCATGCTAGTAAAGCGTGACCAACATGCACATGACGTATTCCACTTGCGTCAGACTAGCAACGCCTGTATAACGGCCTGTGTACGTGTATTATTGACATTTTGTACTGAACTCGTGCAGTCTATCGTATGTTTGACAAATAAATAAACTGTATCAAAATGTATATAATTCTTCCTCGTAATGTCAATAGATATGAAAACCAGATTAATGTTAATAATTTAAACATACAAATGAAGAATTTTAAATAATTCAGACCTTCATTAAAAATTCAAGAGAGAACACAGTCATTCCATTGTTTTAAGTTTTGGCTTGTTGGCAGTCCTTATATCTAACTCCACTTTTTTTTTTCTATTTGAGTTACTTCCCAACCTATATTGGAGTTTTGATGTATTTTTTTTAATAAAGTTAAATTTTGTGTTTGCCCGACCGTTCTCTGCCCACGCGATGCGGTCGCCTTTGCGAAAAAGACCAATACAATTTCACTTTATTGAAAAGTTCTTGTGTATCTACTTATATACACGGTTTGTAAACATATGAAAGGTCATATTTAATTTTTTTTTTTTATATACAACGAATGCGATGAAATGTATTATTTTAAACTCATCTTTGATTGTTGTTCTTATTTATCTGTCTACACAGGCTGTAAGTTTAGACAGTAGCAATATTTATGGACGGTACTCTGCACTTGATTCTCGTCCTAAATCAAATAAAAAATAGGTGCTTAATATTTGACCTAATTATCTAGAAAAATACAAAAATTAACCGCAATCCTCCACAGTTCTATGTTAAAGCACAGTGTCAATGACCGTTGGGTGATTTCACTTTCACATGAAAGTGAACGTGGGAACTTCATGAACAAAACAAAAGGGTTTATTGTCCGTTTTATTATCGAAGGTTATTAACTCCGGGTGCCCCTTACACCTTTCGGCACCGGTCATCGCACCTAGGTTTATTACGATTGTGTTTATACTTTTGAAAGTCTTAGAACAAATTTTAACTTAGATTCTCTTTGTTATATGTTAATATTTGTTGTGATATTATTATTTTATATGTTAAATGTGACCATGCATACTGCGAGTGTTTAACCTTTCACCTGGTATAAATAGAAATAAATTGCCGAATGTATGTAAGTACTTCACCTCAGAACAGCCGCACTGGCTAATTCGTTTTTTCTTGGGCCTGTAATTGTCAGAACAAAGTTTAAATGAAAAAATATACTTAAAAAGTCGAATGGAAAAGCGAAAATTTTTGTTTAAAAAAAATGCGTATAATAAATGAGTGAATGAGACAGACGATAGCAGGAATATTCTCACAAATATTGACAAATTAACGTTCACTTTTCAGTAGCATTTCATTTCATCAAATTGTAGTACTGTAATTTTTTTTAGACCCAGGATTATTAGGATAGATTTATCTATACTAACATTATAAAGTTTGTTTGCTTGAATACGCTAATCTGCTAAACTCCTGGTCCGATTTGAAAAATTATTTCGGTGTTAGATAGCTCATTTATCGATATCATATGATATGATATGAACACGCATCACTGCTAAAGTAGTGTGTTCAAATCATCATCAAATCGGACCAGTAGTTCCTGAGATTACCCCCTACAACGTCACGAACTCACAAATTTTACCTCTTCATAATAATAATTATTAGTATTAGTATAGATTATTTAGTAGTAATAGGTTAGAAGGACTAAAATAAAAAGCAAACGTAACGTAAAAAGATACTTTGATTTACTGATCTGATAAGAAGAAATAGAGTTGCACTGTAGCAAAACGACATAACCTTAAAATAGTACAAGGTATGTATGTTTAGCTTTGCCTGAAAGCAATTTTCTCCGGGAAAACAAATATAACCGAGCAAGCGTACCGTCTGACAATAAAACACGTCCAATCGTATAGTGAAACGATGTTTTCATGCCTCTCGTATCTTGACAGAGAGCTCGATTAGGATACACTTAATAGAAAATAACGAAAACCTATTCGTTTTCCTTTTAACTGGTAACAAACACAAACTAAAAATAAAACCATATATATCGCCTATTTATATATCGTATTTCTATTAGCATTATATTTTTTTACTTCATACCTTTATCCTTTGAACCAAAAAAAATGTGCTGTTCCCATTAACACATAAGAAACCAAGACACACAGTCTCGAATAAAGGTAGCGCTCAAAACCGCCCGCAAAAACTCCCCAATACACATACATGGTTATAGTTACGCGATAAAATTATAATTTTGCAAATTCAACCTTACCTGAACGATTTAAAGTGGTTTTTACAAGGATGCAAGCGACGCGAGATTATTTGAAACGACTGCATAATCCAAAATTATGCACTAATTTTTGTGTGCCGGCTGTGAGACGTTAAGTGTGCATCTTGGGTTTTTGTATATCAATGCAGTATAGACGTTATTTTAGCTTCAAATATTCAATTTATATGTTTATTAAGCGAATGTTTATGTATCCTAACCCTACTTCATACAATACTGACAAACAAACTCGACGTTTTATGATTATTGAAAATATTTTAGGACTGTCCCCATGTCTCGCTCTGGAATGAGAAAACAGATTTTTATGCTGTATCCGTTGAATATATGAGTTGAATACACGACCTAGTTTATTCACAATAATCACAAGATTGAATCTGTGAAGTGATACTAGCTTAGCGTTTGTACTCTCGAAATATGAAAGTATTTTCGAACCTTACTAAACATCCAATAATATTAAAAGTAAAAAGTTTACGTTATAAACGTTCCAATAGTAGCGTTAGAACATGACTAATTAGCAAACCTAACCTCAATCTGTGTCGGCGTTAAAGGAAGTTAGTTGTATACTGATTGTTCGATAAAATACCCCAAAACTATATATAGTATGCCTTTTTACTGATAATATCGTTGTAAACATCAGAACTTTGGTGACGGAGAATTATCGTCTTCTAAAATAGCCTTAAAATTTTTTATATATATTTGACATTTATGTATGTACTAGCGGGCCCGACAGACGTTGTCCCGGCCTGATTATAAAATATTCCTGATAAATTATATACCAAAACGTTCCTCATGAATCATTTTATCCACTGGTGAAAACCGCATAAAGATCCGTTCAGTAGTTTTTGAGTTTATCACGAACAGACAGACAGACAGACGCGGTAGGGGACTTTGTTTTATACTATGTAATGATGACACGTATGTATTTATGACCATTTTTGGAATACTGTGTAGTTGAAAAGGCTCAATGGATTTTAGCATAAGAAATCTTCTTACATTTGTCTTAGTTGTGTGGGCGACACAAGTAATATTATATTTAAACTAGCTTCTGCCCGCGACTTAGTCCGCGTGGAATAGTTACTTTGGGCTAACGCTAACGCAGCGGAAGCTCTCAAAAGGAAAAATACGTATAAAGGTAAATTCGAGTGAAAACAAATTCCGTAAGATATGAATAGCATTAGAATTATGCTCGGTGTGGGTACGAACGCGCTAAGCCTTTTTATCAGCGAAAATACCTTAAATCCTGATACGAATCGTTTGAAAGCAAAATTTCTGCTTTGATTTTTCTAAATATAATTTTTGATAAGAGATAAACTTAATAAGTTAACAGCGTTATAAAAGTAATTTTGTTGAATATAACATCCTCATCGTGATCCGTCGATACGGTCTGTTTTAGAAGAACTAGCTATTCCCGCGACTTCGTCCGCGTGGTATTTACTTTGGGCTAACGCTAACGCAGCGAAAACTCTGAAATGGAAAAAAAAACCGGTTTTGAAATATTCTTCATTGGTGCTCTGCTCCTATAGTCTTAACATGATGATATAGCTTATAGTCTTCCTCGACAATAAGCTAGCTAACACTGAAAGATTTTTTCAAATCGGACCTATAATTCCTGAAATTGTCGCGGTCAACCAAACAAACAAACAAACCGGATTTCGGAGGTGGTAGAGCCACGCTGAAGCTACTACTGGTTTCAGCATGAATGGGTCGGCTCGCCCGGGGTAGTACCACCCTCTCACAGAAAACCAACGTGAAGTAACAGTGCTTGCATTGTTGCGTTTCGTTCGGTCAGTGAGAGCGCCGGAGACCCATCTCCCCTTCCCTCCTCCCCCTTCCCCCACTCCTCCCTCCCCTCAAACATAGGCTGGCAACGCAATTGCAACTCCGTTGGTGTTGCTAATGTCTATGGATGGCGGTGATCACTTACCATCAGGTGACCCGTCTGTTCGTTTGCCTCTTATAACATAAAAAAACAAAAAAAAAACCCTCCAGCTTTATAATATTAATATAGATTACCAAATCACTTAAAAAAATAGTTTTGTAGGACATATATTTAAGTATGGGTTCTTAAAATTTGCACGCTGTTAGCAAGTAACACTATTAAAAATATAAAAAACAATGGTACCTAACAATATGTATGCATCTATTTTTTTTATTTATTATTAAAGTATATATAGTGAGATTGTTTAAATCCGAGGTTTTAGACTTAGCATTGTAGTGCTTTTTTTATATTATAAGAGGCAAACGAACTGGTGGGTCACCTGATGTTAAGTGATCACCACCACCCATAGACATTAGCAACACTAAGGGAGTTGCAAGTGCGTTGCCAGCCTGTGTATGAGGGGAGGAGGGAAGGGAAGATGGGCCTCCGGCGCTCTCACTGACGGAACACAACGCAACAATGCAAGCACTGTTACTTTACGTCGGTGTTCTGTGATAGGGTGGTACTACCTCGGGCGAGCCGACCCATTCATGCTGAAACCATTTATACCTTCGGCGTGGCTCAACCACCTATAAAATTATCATTCTGTGATAACATTCTATTCGATAAAGAAAAATATTCCGAACCTTATACTAACTACTCCAGTGGTCCGCTTGTAGATATTTTCCTTTCGTTTCTTTTTATATTTCCTTAAATATTCAGAGTAAAACTGTCCTCTCTCTTTTTTTTTTCTCGAACTGACTACGGTATTGATCTGGCAAGGTCTTAACAGCTTCACTGGACTAATGCTGCCTGCCATCTCTCGCCTAATTGTGTGCTTATATACCTAAATGGCGGGTGGAAATCTCTGGGAAGCTGTCACAATTAGATTGATAACACCGATAACGCTTTAAAATAAATATGAAGGTTCGATTCGCTATACTTTTAAAACCTTTTTCTTGGCTTAATATAGTCGTAGCGATATTTTTGATTTTTTATAAAATGTTTATTTGGTTATACCTGGAGACAATTCTAGAATGGTTCATATACCTATTCTGTGCTCGGAAATAATGTTTTTTATTCAGCTCGTAACAGTATTACTGTATAAATAGCACGATCATTGTACGTGTTGTAGGTGGTAGAGCTACGCTGAAGCTATTAATGGTTTCAGCATGAATGGGTCGGCTCGACCGGGGTATCACCACCCCCTCACAGAAAATCGACGTGAAATAACAGTGCTTGCATTGTTGCGTTTCGTTCGGTCAGTGAGAGCGCCGGAGGACCACCTAACCTCCCCTTCACCTTCCCCCTTCCCTTACTCCCCCTCACCCCCAAGACAGGTTGGCAACGCACTTGCGACTCCCCTGGTGTTGCAAGTGTCTATGGATGGTGATGATCTCTCAAGATCAGGTGGCCCACATGTCCGTTTGCCACCTATGATATAAAAAAAAACCTCATAGTATTTTGTTTGGCCATCACAAACAAAACAGACAAATTAAAAATATGTATACTAGTTACATACGACACATAAAAATATTGTGACCAAAATTTTAAAAAGATTTCTATATTAAATCGATTTCTTTTTATATATAATTACATTTACAAAAACCTACAAAAGATTATCGAAAACACATTACAGAAATCGTAATAAGTACTTTGAAAAGAAATCAAACGGGAAAACAAACAAGAGGAAAGTACTGCTGATGACAGCAAATCACTTAAAGCGATCCCGCTCGCGCTGGTTTGTCGAGTTAGACTCGATTGTGTTCAATACACGTCCATTACTCAACGTTAAACTTTAGTCACCGAACTGAACTGTTCGCAGAGTTATTTCAAACATATACCAAAAACATTCAGCCAAGTATTTAAAGTTAACCTAGTATGATTGAACACAATATTACAAACGCTTTGTATGCCAAACTTTGTTAGCAGCAGGCTTAAGACTACGACATTGTTTTTCAATCTTCTGAAGTTTGCGACTCACTCAATATAAATCACAACAACATCCTTCTACCGGATATTCCAATGAGTAAAAACTAATTAGACAGTTTCAAGGTTGTAGAGCTTTTTTTAAGCTCGCCTAGCCTAGCTACTTCCCTCTAGTTGAAAGTCTGCCATAGGTGCCTTCTTCACAAATTGCCATATCAATCGTTCTTCTGCCGCTCGCATGAAGGCAATATTCACCAGAGCATTGTTCCATTTTGTCTGTGATGTAGTGTGTATCTCCAATATCGTGCATAGTCACCACTCAACAACTCTTCTACTACCCCGTGCTACCATACCCCACTTACAACGATTTAAGTTTTAACTCTAAGAGCTATGACAATAATTTTGGTTCTTATACGAGGCTCCTAATGTGTGATTCAATTACGAAGTAAAACTCCATGTATAATAGCGTTCTCTATTATCCTTTGAATAAGTTGTGCTTTATTATGAGGCCTATCGTTAGCGACTACCCTAAATCATTACAAGCAACAGTCACTGTTTTCTTTCATTTTGAGACACTGCAGTATCTTAGTAGAGAAGGTACTACTTAATTTCCCGAGCGCTACCAAGTAAATCGAGTTCGACGATATGACTCTTTCTCGAAATTAGATTTACTTAACTGGACACTGTGTCCCAGGTAAATAGAGTCATCAACTACTTGTAGTGTAATTTCCGATCTATGTTAGACATGATTTAAGCTATAATTTACCTTTACCTTTACCCATAAATATGGGTTAAGTAGGTTATTAATTTTAGAAGAAACTCGACTCAATGAATTAAGTAAACTTGCGGTATTAAATCAACTCTAAATGCGGTCATAATTCAATTAAAAGTGTACACGATAACATTAAGCGAATTGTTCGGAATAATCTGCGGTCCCCCCTACCACGTTATTTCGACAAATTTATTATCAACGTTAAGTTTATTCGAAATTACTCGTTCCACGTCAAACTTAATGAATAAAGTTTTAACAAGTTTCAGCTGTTACGTGAGACGCGGTTGATGGAGATTAAAAATTTATATTAGTTACCTACGTTCCCTATTAGCTATAGTTCCCGTCAAAGAAAGATTCGTCATTCGGAACAAACACTTTAGCCCTGTTTAATATAGATAAAATGAGAACAAACTTTCTATTAAACTAGTAGGCTTAACCTCTTGTACATTTTTCCCCTTTATCGCTTCTAACGTTAGCTTCGATTGAACTGTCATCGATTTTTTTTTTAACTAACTATACACTTTTGCATAACGAGCCTTTATACTTTTTTGGGCGAGCGCAAAATGCACTGCATCATTGTAACAATCTCAAGAGGATCAAAGTGGCCGAACCTCGGCTTGGGCTCTTGCCTTCAAGGCAATAATCTCGGAAATGACTAGGCTAACTAAAGTAATCATACATATATATTAGTTAATGAGACACATATGTGTACCTAATAATTTAGCTAGACTCGCTAACCAAATTCGAGATAATAAATGAAAAAAAACAACCCTTGCAGTGTGCCTACTATGTGTATGTGCACCTATGTGGGGTGATCTGTGTTTAGGTTATTGAGTTAGTGAATGTGATATCACTGTATCGCGCTAGCAGTGTGCTAAAGGTCTCTACTCATCGAACCTAAGCTTGAACCACTAACGTGGGAGTCTGCAGGGAGTGTGCGGGAGTGAAATTTACCGTCTGATCAGGGCGGCGTGATCTGTGGTTACATGGGCATGGGCGCCCAAGTGCTCTGTTTGAATATTCGGATTGTCTGTCATCGATTAGATTGTGGCCTTATTTATATATTCGATAAAAATTCGGTTTGATAGCATAACGATAAAGTTTAAATTTCGAAGCCGAATATTTTTAAATTCATTTGTTATATACGATACTCCATCTGATAGAAATTCAATGTATGCTTGTTCAGCTTACTGAAGAGTCACGAGGACGCCTTATCGTCATCTACAAATTTATATACGATAGTTGTAGACTTCTAGAATTTTCTTTGGTGTTTGAAAATGCTATATTTTTACGATGATCTTTCGTCGTTTTAAAGTTTATTGGAACATATTTATGTAGTATGGCGAAATTAAATCTCAGTATTACATTTTTTGGGACCACGTATTTCATTCGAGTGTCAAAGTATGCCACAAATAAGCTAGCGTTTACTATAGAGGTATATGAAATTTAATTCGTATGTGTTAATTAACAAACCTAATCAAAATGGTTTGCGTATATTGTCTGTCTTATTTGGGAACGTAATAATTGTCTAGACGAAAGACAAAAGACGAGAAGCATTATATTCTCTACGATAGACTTGAAAGAACAACGACATAAGTGACTCTTGTTTGAAAAATTGAAATTAGCATACGTGACTTTTTAACCAAATATAATTTCAAGTCGTCAGAAACGTGACTAGAGCGGCTAAAAGTTGGTAGTTTCACTAGGAAATCTCCAATTTACTATTAAGTGTTTACGTCAACAAGCTGTTTCATTTATTTTACGCTCTAATGAAAATTTTATAGTGACACTTAGAGATACGATTCTCGAATAGCTTCGAGATCTTAAATGTTGATTAAAACAGCGTCTGCGTCTCAGACGACCATTTATCAATGCACCAGCTTTTAATTGAATGCAAAACGTTCCATTTCCAGCGAAGTTTAATTTTCCAAGTGACAATCTGTCTTCGGTTTTAAGTCTTGCTATAAATTTTTATTAAAACTAGCTGTAATTTTGTCCAGGTGGAATTTAGCAAAACCAATAATTTTTTTGATGTGAAACATCTATAGGCGAGGGTAAACCTAATTCTTGGCATGGCGAGACGTAGCGATGCGACACCATGCGCAAGCGACTATGCGCAATCTCTCTTGCCACACTGAGCTCGCATACCCATAGTGTATATAGTGTTGTTTACTACGTTACACATGTGTTTCACATCAGCCAGGCGTCTCGTGACAGTTTAATTTGTTATTGTGAAAAATCTATAGGCGAGAGTAAACCTGATTGTTGGCGTGGTGAGACGTGATGACGCGACACCATGCACAAGCGACTGTACGCAGTCTCCCTTGCCGCACTGAGCTCGCATACCTATAGTGTATACAGTGTTGTTTACTACGTTACACATGTGTTTCATATCTACCAGGCGTCCCGTGACGGCTCAATTTGTTATAGTGAAACATCTATAGGCGAGGGTAAACCTGATTATTGGCGTGGTGAGACGTGACGACGCGACACCATGCGCAAGCGACTGTGCGCAATCTCTCTTGCCGCACTGAACACGCATACCTATAGTGTATACAGTGTTGTTTACTACGTTACACATGTTTCACATCTGCCAGGCGTCCCGTGACTGCTCAATTTTTTATTCAACACAAACGTGTGCATGAGGCGTAATAGATAACAGAAAATCATTTTATTCTACTTGGCTCAATAATCCAAATAAAATATTGAAAAAAGAGTAAAAACTGAATATCTCGAGGAATATCGATCTTAGAAATTTGGTAGAAGACTTTTTATAGAAGATTCAATTTCCTACAAATGTGTCATTAACCTACAGGAGGTTCAGCTATTAATTAGATAACAAAAATAATCTATAAAATTTTAGTGACCTGTACTGCCTTACCCATGTCAGTTACATTTAAGCCGCAATAGGCACTAATGTAGAGCGTTCAATCCTGAATAATTCTTAATTTCGAACGATATGAGAAAAAAACTTCCGCCATGTTACAAAAAAAAAAGTTTAGGTGCATTTTAAATGGGAAATTTTCTCATCTTCAGGAGAATACTTACAATTAATACTAAGGGCTCAAATATAAAGGCAATTTTTTTACATATTTCCAAAAAAAATTACGTTGGGACCTAAAAAAAAGATCGTTTTAGAAAAGCACCCTATATAATATATAAACGAGTAACTGTATAAGAGTTTTCCATACGGGCAGGCTCTAAATACCCGCAAATTCGAGGTTCGAATTAGCGGAGTATTGTGTGGGTTGTATCCGCCCACGTCAACGTAACCTTCTCAGGGTGACGTCACATATTCTCTCTTTTTTTTCTAAGAGTTTAACACATTGCGTAGTATAAGATTAATAATATTTATTTTCTAAAGCAAACTCGGCTGTCAAGTAATTGAATTCTTCGAACGATGTTTCACGTGAGGATAGAAATCACAGCTATTCCAATATAATTGCAATAAAAATTGTATTGTAGTGAGACTACATTTTTTATCACTGCTATTTCATAGATATTGAATGTTTTAAGGTTACAAGTTTGAGGTACCTTTTTCAGTTCGTAAACTTATATATATATATAACATACTAGCAGCCCGCCCAAGCTTCGTACGGGTGCAATGTATATATTCATTTTAATGAAATACTATTAAGGGCAGTTTTGATCTACATTATATGTACAACGTATGTAATATATTTAATTGGATAAGGAATAATACTGTATTTTTTTTCTCGAACTGACTACGCCATTGACCTAGCAAGGTCTCAACAGCTTCACCGGACTACGTAAATAATACTGTATTGCACAAAAATAGCTCGGTAAAATAACACATAATTATTTTTCTAAACATATAAAAATGGTTACTGCGGGTTACCCTTTAGAGATAAATATATACCATCGCGAACTTTATATCGATCTTTTTATGATATACAATCCCGAAGTACATTAATTTGATCTATCTTGTAAGGTTTAGCCAGCGTTTGCGATTTCGACGCACAAAAATATGCTTGTTAAGACATCACATTACAAATCTTTGAAGTCTTCGGCTTTTCAGTATTATAATATGTATGTATAATACATATAAACCTTCCTCTTGAATCATTCTATCTATTGCTGAAAACTATATTAAAAGCAGTGGAATAGTTTAAAAGATCTAAGGGAACAGACACCGGAAGCGATTTCATTTTCTACAATGTAAAGATATCACCCATTAAAACATAAAAATGGCAGCTTAGGCAAAAAAACTGCCAGCCAAATTGTTCCTCAGCATATAAAATTAATTATACCATTACCTCTGTGTACACTATGAACATTAAATAAACAAAGATTGTGAGAAATAATTAAATACTAGTTGTAGTAGCAGTTATCAGTTTTTTTTTCTGCAAACTATTGGTGAGCACCTTTTTTCTGCTTTCGTTTTATTTTATTAGTTATAGCTTCTGCCCGCGACTTAGTTCGTGTGGAATAGTCACTTTGTTGTAACGCTAATACGCTGTGTAGGATTCAAAAGGAAAAAAACCTCGATTTTGAAACTTTCTACATTGTTGCTCCGCTTCTATTGGTCTTAGCGTATTATATATAGCTTAAAGCCTTCCTCGATAAATGAGCTATCTAACACTGAAATAATTTTTCAAATCAGAACAGTAGACACATTCAAATTACAATAACTTTGGATAGACTGGACTAATTTTAATGAAACAAAGACTATGTTATTCTCGAGGATATGTTTATATTTTATATTTATTATGTACTATAACTATAACCAGTACTTTAGCAGTGATGCGAGTTCATACAAACAGACAGACAAACAGTTCTAAAAATGATAGAAATGTATTTTATTACTTACTAGCGGGCCCGGCAGACGTTGTCCCGCCCTGATTATAAAAAAAATCCTTAACAAATTATATACCAAAATCTTCCTCATGAATCACTATATCTACTGGTGAAAATCGCATGAAAATCCGATCAGTAGTTTTTGAGTTTATCGCGAACAGACAGACGCGGTAGGGGACTTTGTTTTATACTATGTAATGATAGCTGAGCCCGCCACTTCGTCCGCGTGGAACCTTATGTAAAAACGGTATAAAGTGATCTGAATGTATTAAGTCCATTTACTAATCTACTTTTCTTTAGTACTTACGCCACGTTGTCATTAGTATTACAATAAACAAAGACTAAGTTATTCTCGAAGATATTCTTCATATTTTCTTGGTGTTGTTATATTGTGAACCCAGTACTTTAGTAGTGATATGTGATCATACAAATAGACAGATAGACAGACAGTCAGACAGACATTTCTAAAAATGGTTGAAATGTATATTATTACTTACTAGCGGCCCCGGCAGACGTTGTCCCGCCCTGATTGAAAATAAATCCTTGACAAATTATATACCAAATCGTTCCTCATGAATTACTTTATCCACTGGTGAAAACGGCATGAAAATCCGTTCAGTAGTTTTTGAGTATATCGCGAACAGACAGACAGACGCGGTAGGGGACTTTAATTTATACTATGTAATTATTCCTAGACACCTGCAATAATTTTTTCACGTAAATCGAATAAGTACAGACACTTTAGATTTTACATTCTTATTATATGTATAGATATAGAAGATATATAAATGATGTAATAATTATTATGAATATAATGCATCGAATAATTCTGTTAAAATTTATATGATACAAGTTGTATGTAGTTCATATGTTGGAGGTATTTTAATCATTTTTAAGAGAATGAAACGAATACACTATGGAGGTTGCAGATATTAGTTTTCAGCATTATTTTGTAATATCTTAATATATATATTTCTTGTGTGCGTGTGTATGTGACTGAACTCCTCCTAAACGACTGGACCGATTTTGATGAAATTTTTTGTGTGTGTTCGTGGAGATTCGAGAATGGTTTAGATTCACAATTGGACCCGGCAGGTGGCGCTGCGATCAACTTTTAGGATTTTTTTTTGTTTTCAAGGCAGGACAACGTCCGCCCGGTCCGCTAGTTTTAGTATATATTATCAACGTTAATATACCACAACAAAGAATAATTCCTAAAAGTGTACGATAGTCACTACGATCCAACAGAAAATAATGTGCTATAGATTTTGACGTTTCTTTCGAATACATTAAGAATATACTATCTAATTCTCTCACAGCCTGGAACCTATATACCAGGTGACTGTTTAAAGCTTAACACCCTTCAAGCCTTTGGTAGTTCATGGTTACATTTAACATATAAAATAATAATATCAAAACAAATACTAATAAACAACAAAGAGAACCTTAGTTAAAGTTTAAAACTTTTAAACGTATGAAAACGATACTTGTAAAGGTAAAAAAAATCATATCCAGGTTCAATGAACAACATTAATGAGGCACTTCTCAAGGTTAACGTAACGTAACTGCTTAGCGTCGAAATGCCACACGGACGAACAACGAGAAGCGAGGCGCGGGTCGTGGTGCAGGACGTGGTTGGAACTAAACGGTCGTAAATCACCTGATGTTTATAGGGTATATCAGGTTTGTTTTTTTCTAGATAATTAGGTCAAATATTAAGCACCTATTTTTTTAATTTATTTGGAACGAGAATCGGTTAATGATTACCCTGTAAAAATATTGCTGACGACTAACCAGTCGCGCTATAAAAGTATATAGCTATCTTTTTTTTGTTACACATTTTCGTTTTATGAAATCCAATTTACACCGTCCCCAAAAGAGGTTTCGCCTTCAATAAAAGTCAATTGCTGCATCTATTAGTACAGTTATTTTTTGTTCTGCGTGCACTGACTTTTAAACTGCACTTCACATAGCGACGTACTGGCACTATCAAATTCTGAGAAATCCAAAGTTTCTACATATTTCCGACACACATTCGGCATACCTTAACTAAATGAGTGATTCATGTATAGCGTTCCCTAAATTCTAATTAAATAATAGTACGAGACGAGGGTTCGATGTAACTGACATGTTCCGTAATTAATTCAATCCTCTTTACCTTATAATTCACGTCAATCATCAGTTTTATTCAGGGCATTAATTTGAACGTTAATTTTGCAAACGAGAATTGAATACGTTCATTGAATACGAATTTAAGCTTAGAATACATTCATAACTTCTTTTTTAACTTAACAATTGAGCACTAACCATCCGATATTGGATAACGATGTGATTTAAGATGGTGGGTATGCTAGACTTAGAGGAGGTTGCAGGTTTTGTAAGTGGTAGAGCCACACTGAATCTATTATTGGTTTCAGCATGAATGGGTCGGCTCGCCCGCGGTACTACCACCCGACCCACAGAAACACCGACGTCAAGTAACAGTGCTTTCATTGTTGCGTTTCGTTCGGTCAGTGAGAGCGCCGGAGGCCCACCTCCCCTCTCCCCTCCCTCCTCCCCCTAACCTCAAACACAGGCTGACAACGCACTTGCGACTCCCCTGGTGTTGCGGCGGTGATCACTTAACAACAGGTGACCCGCCTGTTCGTTTGCATCCCATGATATAAAAAAATCACAGAAAGAGGTGCTTGATAACAGATTTACTACGTGAGGTAGCCAAGCAGGCAAATTAAATGCCCTACACCATGCTAAGATCTCATAACGGCATTTTACTTCACTGAAAGCTCTGCTCTCACACTCAACTTAGTAATTTTATTAACTATCATTTTATATTCAAGCATACATATCCGTCACACGTAAAAACTTGGAATTGTTTTAGACGCCATCTATCGATTCATTCTTTATACTCCATTTAAAGTTGTAAATGTTTGGTATTGTTAATGCAGTAAATTTGTGTTTAACGGTATTAAGAAAGCATTAATTCAAGAATTAAAGCAAGAATTAATTCTTTGAGATTTTTTAAATTACGTGCAGAATATTCGTATTTATATTAAATTAGCGGAACCGGCTCACGTTGTCCCCCATGTTAACTAAAAGAACTTTGGCAAATTACACACACAAGCCTTCCTCATGAATCACTTTATCTACTGTTGAAAACCGCGTGAAAATCCGTTCAGTAGTTTTTGTGTTTATGGCGAACAGACAGACAGACGTGGCAGAGGACATTATTTTATAATATGTAACGATAATGATTAGCCTCTGTAACTTGAACAATGTTATTATGGATTAATGTGCAAAATGGCTGACGATTTTGTGGATGATTGACGAAATTGGCTGATTTTGACGGGAATCATCACAAGCTTTTCAAAGTATTATGTGGTATTGTTATGTTTTTCTACAGGGGCTAAGTAGTACTGATAAGATTTAACAGATGTATTTTAAAATCAGTAAAATATTTACAAGTGTATCGAAAAAAAAATCGATTACGAATTAAAAAATACATTATATTAATCCAGATAAAGCACATAATGGTCATAAAACAACGATTTTAATGAGAAGTCGCGAGAAATAGTATGCATTTTCACATATAATTGAGTATTTTGCCATAAGTAACGTTAGATAGATTCTGACATGCTAAACAATTGACCGTCCTAAAGCCACATTTCCTACCCCCCTTATACATTATTCATAAGCTTTCAGTACCATCTGAACCCTTATTTCTCGCAACGTTAGCCGATGAATAAGACGTTATCTGAAACAGTTGAATCGTTCGTCATTGTTTGTATTAATACACGTTTATATTTACATTTCTCTTATTTATTAGATTGAAAACGCATGGAAATATAAATATTAATTACTATCTATGCTCGTAACTCCGTCCGCGTGGAACCTGACGTAAAAATACAGTGGCTAATAAAATCATCGGAATGTATTAAGTCCATTTACTTATCTACTTTTCTCTCGTAAGTCGCGTCGTCATTAAATTTACTATAACTTTTGATAGAGTGAACCACTTTTATTATCTTATTATTATTTTATTATCGTAAAAGCAGTACCTACTATAGCAGTAATGCGTGTTCAAACAATATGACAGACACATTTTTAAATGATTGAAATATATTTTATTACTTATTTCTACACACCTGCTACAATTTTTTTTCACAAAAACTTATTTAGTACATACACGTTCGATTTACATTCTTATTATATCCATAGACTAGCGGGCCCAGCGGACGATGTCCCGCCTTGATAATAAAAAAAAACCTTGAGAAATTATATACCAAAACGTTCCTCATGAATTACTTTATACATTGGTGAAAACTGCATGAAGATCCGTTCAGTAGTTTTTGAGTTTATCGCGAACAGACAGACAGACGCGGTTGGGGTCTTTGTGCTATGTAATGATATAATATAAGTATCACTCATTCTTTTTCAGTCAGCGCCTCTAGCGATACGGGTCGGAACTACTACCTGCGAGCTATAGATGTATATATCTATGTATGTATAGATTGCGTAGATTGTATATAAGATTTTAATCGTTTATCTTTATATGAATATATGTTCATCTAGTTCTAAACTTAACTGTGTTTATTATAGAAACAAATTGACATTTACATAAAGAAATAAGAGTATAAAAATAATATTTAAAAAAATTAGTTCGTGTAACCGTCACACGCGATTGAAGTAAAACTTCTTTGACGTTATAAGAGATGGCGATTAAGTCAAAAATAAATAATACATCATATGAAAATTAAATTTTTGCGCATTTTTCTATATTTTATTTACTTTATAACAAAGAGTTGCTAATAATATTTCCTGTGTTATTTAAGTTCCGGATTAGCTGATAGATGGCACTACAGATAATGAAGCTTTGATTTAATTTGTTACTTACTTACATTGAAACCAGAGGGCAGCACGGTCGCGGGCTCATATATACATAATAAATTCTATTGTATGATTTATATTATTATTCAATTTAATTTTTTTTATTAATTATTTTTCAAAAAAATTTATTTGATTTGTTTATAAACTATTCATTGACAAAATCAAAAATATTTAAAAACCGGATGGCACAGAAACGTGACGCCATGTTGCCGTAACGGACTTCCGTTGCATTGTCGTCCAGTTACCTCCTAGTCGCGGCTAAACAAGTTTTGCACCAAAAACAATTGAATCATAAAAACAACATATATATTTTAATGGAATAATACTAAGCACACTCTTACGTATAATTAATATAAACGTCTTACGAGTAGAAAAAATAACAAAGGATACAAAATTACATAACAGCGCCATCTAGTCATATAAGTCGTCACATTTTAAAATGAGCTAAATCCAATTTGCCCGTTCCTAATATTTTAACCTATTTTTCAAGATCTACAAATTTTGTAAATGTAAAGTCATAGCAATAAAAAAAATAAAAACCTTAATAACGACAAAATTTAAACTTCGTTCTCGGTGTATAAAAGAAATCTTTAAAAAATTCAACATGTTACATGAACGATTAATATCGGATTTAGCTCATTATGAAATGTAACGATACACATATGCCACTAGCTGAGCCGTGCTCACTTCGTTGGTTGGTAAATATTTATAAAAAACTACTTTTTGTCGCTTAAATATAAAAGTTATCTGACTTTTCTGTAGGCATTATCAAGCTCTACAACTTTTCTCTAGAACTCAATCATATATCTCTCATCGTTAAGGCAGCGTTCGTAAGAAACCTTTTCGTTCGACCGTTTTTTCCCAAACTTTACAAATCTGACTACCACAAAAAGTCTTTCCATTTTTCGGGTTAATATAGTGTATGACACTCATAAATAACTTGGCTTTCTATTGGTAAAAGAATTTTCAAAATCGGTTTTGTAGATCCAGATATTTCTGCCTACAACGTCACAAACTTACAAACTTTACCTTTTTATAATATTAGCATAGATAACAAAGAATTCAAAATAACTTACCTCGAAACATATAATAAGAGGTGAAAAGACCGTGATACCTGCGGCATCGTCTGTCTAGTAACGTGTATTGACGTATTTTATTTTACTAGCTTCAGTTTCGCACAAGTGGACTAACGAAAAAATTATACGAAATCTTCCCTTTACAATACGACCATCTGATAAAATAAGATGACAAGTCAACGTGAATCTGTGAATTCTTTCAATCAAAAACACTTTATTCAATTTAGGCCCTAAGGAGGCACTTATGAAGGTCAAAACTACCATCGGTTCGGAAAACAACCCAATCATCGAGAAAAACCGGCAAAAAACTCGATCAGGCTTATCTTTTTAACAGATATATGTAATATTTAGAAAACATCGTCACAATCGTTTTTAATGGATGCACAGAGATGAGTCAATTCCAGACATCACCATCGTTCACATATTGATCCACTCTAATAGCCTTTTAACACCAAAACCCGCTTGACATGGCGCTTAAACACACAAACCGGCAAATCGGTAATTTCCTTTGGGACTTTGTTGTAAAACCTAACACTATTTTACCTGCTGGCTCAACCACTCAGTCACTTTTATATGGAGATTTTTTAACCCAAACGATTCATTTATCCAGACGAATTTACAAACATTGTCATAATAACTACAAACACAACAAAAAAATACTTAACCATATAATTGCAGCCTTTCTGATTTGATGCGCTTACGAACTTTCCATAATTGCGTTCTATTTATTTTTATTTTTTAATATTATAGGAGGCAAACGAACAGACGGGTCACCTGATTTTAAGTGATCACTGCCGTCCATAGACACTAGCAAAACCAGGGGAGTTGCAAGTGCGTTGCCAGCCTGTGTTTGGGGGTGGCGGGGAAAGGGAATGTGAAAGGTGCCTCCGGCGTTCTCACTGACCGAAATAAACGCTACAATGGTAGCACTATTAATTCACGTCGGTTTTTTGTAAGAGTGTGATACTACTCCGGGATGAAACTAGTAAGAGCTTCAGCGTGGCTCTAACACCTACCAAATATATAGATCAGATATTAAAATTTACCAAAAGAATAACTAAATATACTGACCTACTTTTAGCCTCTTACCTAAAATATTGTTGGGGTAAAATTTTCCCAGATTTTCAGTGAACAAAACGGCAATACCGAGTGACGCAACACACCGTTCGTAGAACACTTATCTCCGGAACTTAATTTTAATACAGAGCAAAGAAAATCTCGGCAAACGGATCCCACAGAAATAGTCTACCACAGCTATTCCGAGAAATTTGAATTTAATAATATTTTCTGAGATATTTTAACGAAACGCCCATTTGAACGCCCTACTACCCTACACTGTAATCCCACACGATATACTTACGTTACTACGTCTTTGGGGTATTCATTTTAATATAGACTAGCTTCTCCTCGTGACTTTTGTGATGATCGGTTTAGTAACTAAGGATTGAAAGCGTAAGTAACAAACTTGCGTTCGTATTTAGAATATTAAAAGATAAACATTAAGACTGGCCACTAAATAATTAACAGGCATACATGCCGCTTCATGCTAAATGGTTTCAGAAAGAGGAAATACCAGATTTCTAAATTAGGCTACTAAAGTGATAGAGTTCTGCTGTTACGAGTGCAACATTTAAAAACGACTGAATAAATTTCGATATTTCTTTAAAGTGAAACTTGCAACGCCTCAAATCTTTTCATCATTCTATCGCATGTCGCATTACAGCCGGCTACGGAATAGGGATAAAGGGAAGATTTGACAGAGCAGCCAAAGCCAATATGGCGGCGCCCATGGCTCAATTCAAAATGATTCAATGATATAAATAAATGCTGTGCTCAGTTTTTAACATGCGTCTGAATTCATCTGAATTATTATATTCCGTACTCTATGCAGATTGAAATTAAAATTTATAGTCGGATGTCCTGTCTACTATTGATTTGCCATTTTCCAATTATTGAGTTAAAATTAAAAACGCGATTTTAATATCCGAAATCGAATAATTTTCCAAAAAAGTTAAATGCCTACGATCCAAAATAATTTTCACTTGCATTGTAATTTAATAAGACACACAATTTTTTTTTAGATTTGTTAGACACTTGTTCTTTAAAAAAAAAACAAAAGAAATAAAGAAAGTTTAAGAAAGTACAATTTTTATAAGCACTAAGTCTGTTCTCATTTCCTCTGTACATAAACTGTCTGAATTAGTTTGTACTATACAATGCAGTTGAAACTCAAGGCGTACAAAACTATAATAAGACCAGTGGTTTTATATGGATCCAAGTGCTGAGCTACCAGAGACGGATGAGAGAACATTACGTGTGCCAGACATGCACAGGTTAAGATGTATGTGTTGGAACAGGAATGGATAAGATTAAAAATACGTATGTCAGAGGACGTTTGAAAGTAGCACCAGCTACAGAGAAGTTCAAGAGTAATAGTAGGGAGGTACGAGCATTCTATGAGAAGAGATGAAAGTCATGTAAATAGAAAAGTTTTGAGTATGAAGGTGGACGGATATAAGAGTAAAGGAAACCAAAAAAGGTATAGACGGATTGTATGAAAAATTATAAGTGTGAATACTGAGATGTTATGACATCAGTTACAAACATATAGTCTATCAGGGAAGCCAATTAACACTCTGTAGGTACTGTGACTAAATAGTCAAATAGTAGGTGGTAGAGCCACGCTGAAGTTATTACTGGTTTCAGCATGAATGGGTTGGCTTGCCCGGGGTAGTACCACCCTCTCATAGAGATCTGACGTGAAGTAACAGTGCTTGCATTGATGCGTTTCATTTGGTCAGTGAGAGCGCGGAGGCCCACCTCCCTTCCCCTCTTATCTCCCCCGTCCCACCCTTTCCACCAAACAGAGGCTAGCAACGCACTTTCGACTCCACTGGTGTTGGTAGTGTCTATGGACGGTGGTGATCACTTAAAATCAGGTGACCCACCTGCTCGTTTGCCTGCCATGACAAAAAAAAAGTCATAATAAATCAATTCCGGGCTGAGCTTCACCTTACAATAACTTCGACATAGACTTCTTGCCTTTTATAGGCCGAATTGTAGAAGTCAAAGCAATTACTCTTTACTCATATTTCCGCTAAATAATTTAAGAAACACAAATATATTAATAACAACCACATTAATGTTATGTATTTTAAGTAATACATTAATTCTATATAACAATTCTTACTTATGTATAGAATTAATGTATCTCGGATAGGGTGGCGCTAGTATTAATGTTCCGGTCGCGTTATAGTCTCGCTTCTTGGATGAGTCGTAGCGGTAACGAAGACGATAACACATCTGATAGGGGAGAGTGAAAAAGGGAAACATGTTAGCACAACCCTACTTAGGTGGGATAAGGGTAAGAAAACGACATAAAATATATTGCCGAGATAACAAACGACGCAGATGAAGCTGGTATCAACTAGTGCAAAAATAAATTTAAAACTCTTTATTAAGTAACAAACCAACAGATCCTCTTTAACACGAACCACACTGTACGTCGTAATTAATTCCTCATCGCACAGACGACCCATTATTCCATGACCTCCGATTTAATTCACGTCAGTCCCTCTGTCATGCAGATGATGCGGGAAAACGGGGAGGCGGGAAGGTCGCGCTAAGCTGGGCTTTATGTAAATCGGCTCTCAACAAGTGGTTACGACAATCACTTCAATTAAAAACTGGTGAATACACACTTAATTCAACTGGTTATTTGCTTCTGACAGTAAAATAAATAAAAATAGAAAACAAAAAAAAACCTTACATATTTCTTGCAAAATATAGTTATAAAAGGAAAAATGCTTAAAAAAGGTTAATAATTCCTATCGTTAGAAGTTTAAATAAAAAGATTTATTAGTACTTAAGTTACTAGTTATAATAAGTAGTGATAAGTAACTAGAGTTAGTAGTCACCAGACCATAATTCATGATTTTTTTTTACTGAAACAGAACTAAAGCAAAAAAAGTCGAGGCAGTAATAACCTCCCCGACTCCAGTGAAGTAAAAACTCAATAAAAATGGAATAACCGTGTTCTTTCTTGAATCTTTCAATCAATTATTATCTGAACTACTCAAATGAGTGCGCGTGAAGTGGTCGATCTTAGACCATAGAGAAAAAACCTTTTTCCAAATTTTTACCATAAAACAAAGTCACCTACCGCGTTTGTCTGTCTGTTCGCGATAAGCTCAAAAACTACTGAACGGTTTTTCTTGCACTTTTCACCAGTGGATAAAGTGATTCATGAGGAAGGTTTTGGTATATAATTTGTCAAGTATTTTTTTTATAATCAGGGCGGGACAACGTCTCCCGGGCCCTCTAGTTTATTTCTATTTATATAGATTTACAAGAATCCAACAAGAATAATTTAGTTCACGGTTCTTTTTCTTTAAGCATCCATTGCTAAATTTCCAATTTCACGACACATAACACTGAAAGCATTCAAAGACCGAAGTTTATAAACTGATGTGTTTGTCAATGTCGAGGTAGACGTGTGGGAAAAATTCCCTAATCCAAAGTACGCTCGCTTTAGGGAGGAACAGAATACTGCCGAACTTCGACGTTAAAAAATTTTCAACTCAGACAGTTATTCTCTACTAGAAGTGCCTTGCGATTTCACTCGTGCTTAATTTCAAATTCCGTATAAAGTACGACTACAAGCAACATAAGTCATAGGCATTCACAGTTCGACCATTCTTGGTAATGATCGGCTGCCGCCGGGCGGCCAGCTCGTTTTCGCACTATTAAATCGATCACGCTTGTAGTACTTTCTGATCCACATTGTACATTGCATGCTAATTGCTGCACTCCTAATAGTCGTAGCGTGATGTTTGATAATACAGTAAAAAAAAAATCGAGGCAGTCATAAGAACTGCCGACAGAAGTGAAAACTGAAAACAATGGAACAAATGTGTTCTATCTTGAATTATTAAAACAATTATAGTCTGAAATGTCTAAATTTTATAATTTGTAAATTGAAATCATTAACATTAGTCTGCTTTTCACAGCCTTTGGCACTCCGAGCAACAATTAAATAGATTATATACAGTTTATTAATCAATTAAACATGTGATGGACTACACAATCTCAATATTACATGTACACAGGCCGTTATACTACGCATCGATAGTCTCGACCAGAGATTCCCAAATTGGTTTTCGAGGAACCTACGGGTTCCGTAGAATAGTCATCAGGGTTCCGCCACAATTATTTATTATTACCGATTAAATAATACCACGGTTACTAATATTACTTGGAAATCAAGGGATTTTAAGGGGCACAGTGGTCGCCATGGCCGAAAATGGTCGGAACAATCAATTAATTTGGAAATAGCCCAAAATATGTGATGAGAAGGACTCATTACGTTTAGGTACATAGGTAAGTAGTTAGAAAGCATTCAGCACGAACTATGAATGGCCGAATAGCGCACGTAGCCAGAGATAATGCGCGAATAATGTGTTACAATTATATCACACATTTCTTTAAAAAAATGTTCGTATATAATTTTCAGCGTTGATTTGTAATCATTTCATATGGGGTTCCATAAAATAAAAGGTATTTGGTTGGTGTTTCGTTATCTTTAAAGTTTAGGAACCCCTGGTCTAGACTCTAGTGCAAGGGTAATACGTCATGATCATGTTAAAGTCATCAGTGACGCGAATCCATAAGTTTTCTCCAAGCAAAAATAGCTCAACGCGACTAAAGATTTTTTTAAGTCTTCACTTAAAGAATCTTTCACAAATATCATGACGTTAGTATTACAAAACAACCGATAAAATAATTGCAATAATGAAATTAAATAACGGCCTAATATTTTTGTAGGAAATAAACGAAATGTAGAGCGTACACCCGTTGTGTATTTTTAGCCGGGGCTTCGTTATATCAAGTGCTCAGCGCCTTGAGGCAGGCTTTCACGGATCGATTCACGCAACTGTAGCGACAAGTTGGGAGAGAGTTTTTGCTATCGTACTTTGTTTTACCGCTTTATTTTCTGGAACCTCCTTATATATACAACTGTTTTAGTCGCTGTTGACGATTTAATTTTTTGTTTAATATATCTGGCAACACTACTACACTACACGCTTCAGATAAGTGTCGATTTAAAAGATATAAAATGTATGTTAGAGATTACATAACGAGTAAAGATAAATGAACAGAAGGGCAGGTTACTGGTCAAGAAGGAATTTCTTCATATTCCATCAAATTATAAGATTATAATGTAAAAGACATATCGTTGAAATGATTTAACCTAAGCAGATAAATTAAAATAGATTTTCTCTATCCTGTACACCTAAACAAGACAATAATGAATCTATTGTCCAGGATAATGTTGAGGTCTAGTCTCCCAAGGCAGCTGTCCCAGTGTATCAAAAAGTTGAGAAACATTCTCTTGTTATAAACATACGTCACGGACACTTCAACATAGACAACTTAAAATATGATTTCTGTATGTATGTAAGGAGGTTACCAATTATCTCTCACCACGCAATACATAAATACTGTCATTAAAGTTTTTTTATATTGACTACGTCGTATAGTGTCTAGAAGCGACGGTGGCTATCGGAAGTTGAAGACCCGATGTTATAGAAAAAAGGGTACACAAGCTGGCCGACAAGCCGTTTCATACTTTTATGGTAGAGTAAAGTTACGCCAACGAGCGCTCATACGAACTATTTCAAGCACACAATTCTTGACAAGAATCTGTTTATAGTTCGGAAGAGATATTGAAAAATTATTGTACCTAGGTTATACTTACCAATGGCACGAATGTGATTTATTTTGTTAAATTTTAATATGGGAATATCACATACCGCCCTAGGAATACTATTTTTACATTGTTACTTTTCACTGGGAGTCTCTGTTTTTTTATATGTTGCTTTGGGTTATAGCCGAAATTATCTAAAAAGTATATTTGCGAAAATACTTGTTGCTTATGGAAGCGTGAAATGAAAGCATAACCCCGTGTGATAAGACTTAAAATTAACTCAATTTTATTTATCCCCGTGCAATAGCAGTGATTCAAGAATAATTTCGCTTACGATTATATTAAACACTAACTTTTGCCCGCGACTTCGTCCGCGTGGAATAGTTACTTTGGGCTAACACTAACACGCAGCGGAGGCTCTCAAAAGGAAAAAGAACGATTTTGAAACATTCTTCATTAGTGCTCCGCTTCTATTGGTCTTAGCGTGATGATATATGCCTATAGCGTTTCTCAATAAATGAACTATCTAACGTAGTCGGGTGAAGCTGTTAAGGCCTTGCTAGGCCAATAGCGTAGTCAGTTCGAGAAAGAATAAAGAATTTCTAACAATGAAAGAATTTTTCAAATTGGACCACTAATTCCTGAGATTAGAGCGTCCAACCAAATATACAAACAAGCCTCGAGCTTCATAATATTAGTATAAATATTTAAACTAAGAAAGGCGTTTCCCAACTACGTTATTCTTCACAATTTTTTAATATTTTCTCATGAATGTAATTACGAATTGGAAACCCTATAAGCAAACGCCAACGCACCAAATTAATATCTCTAAATTCAATCTCGAAAAACCTACAATAAATTAACAACGAAAGTTGCAAGCAATAAATAACAAGTTAAATCGGTCAAAGCGTGCGTAAAAGCTTAAATATTTTTAATTACTCTAAATAGATTCAATTAATTTATAAACGAAACTTTTTAATTTGGATTACGGTAACAATTTTTAATTATAATACAGCTTAATAATGATTTATTTGCAAATTTATCTCCTTTAATTAAAACAATGTCTTGATTGAAACTGTAAAAATCAACGGATGTGCACCACTTGATGATGGAGTGTGCCAAGAACAACATCGAAAAAGAGTCGTTGATGAGTAGCATGCCAGAACATTGTCACGACATCTTGGCTGAACCCTGTTCGGATGAAGCTAAGATGTTGTACGACTTGGTAATGATACCTCATCAGCGACTCTCCTAATGAAGTTAGAAAGATTGGGTTAACAATGGGGCTCATATGTTCGGTGGAATAAAAGTGCCTAAAAATAAAATAAATTAAAAAAAAACATTTTATTCACTACTAGATGACTATATTCTTAGAGGTAAATCACTTCTGTTATAAAAATTAACAATAACGTCTGTTGCATCATGTCCATGAAACTCCACATTTAACATCAACATCAAGTTTAACTTTATAAATACTTGCTATTATTACTTAATATATATAAGGACAAACTTAACAATAAAACTTTCCCTTTTTATCCTAACTAATATTGTAGATGCCAATGTGAGTTTATTTATTTGTTAGGCTTTCACTAATCAAATGATGCTCACAAAATTTTACATACACGTTATCAGGGTAAAAGTACTATGCCCAGTCATTGAAAACAGCCTCTACCCGCAACTACGTCCTCGTGGAACACGCAGCGGAAGCTCTCAAAAGGAAAATAAAAAACCACGATTTTGAAACATTATTCATTGGTGCTCCACTCCTATTTTTTTTTATGTCATAGGAGGCAAACGAACAGGTGGCTCACCTGATGTCAAGTGATCACCACCGTCCATAGACACTTGCAATATCAGTCGCAAGTGCGTTGCCAGCCTGTGTTTAAAAGGAGGAGGGAGAAGGGACGGGGAGGGGGAAAAGGGATGTGAGCCTCCGGCGCTCTCACTGACCGAACGAAACGCAACAATGCAAGCACTGTTACTTTACGTCGGTTTTCTATGAGATGGTGGTACTACCCCGGGCGAGCCGACCCATTCATGCTGAAACCAGTAATAGCTTCGGCGTGGCTCTACCACCTACAAAATTGGTCCTACCTATTGGTCCTAAAGACCTTTTGGTCTTATCGATGATGATATAGCCTATAGCCTTCCTCGATAAATGATCTATCTATCTAACACTGAAAGAATTTCAAATCGGACCAGTAGTTCCTGAGATTAGCGCGTTCAACCAAACAAACTCTTCATCAATTTAATAATATTATAGTATAGAAGTATAGAGTACGCGAGCGAAACGGCGGGAAAATATTAGTCTAAAGTACGTGGAAGTTGACTGAAGCAAAATATTTTATTTCTACACAGGGAAATGAAACAGCGTCTAGAAATACATTACTTATTCGATTTTGAAGAATTCTCTGATGTACTTTGAAATGACAAAGTTCTGAGGTGACAAATATAAGAAAGATTACCACCGAAATGACAATCTCCTACATTTTGAATTCGCTTAAAAAACTAAATGTAAATTCAATACTCATATGATTTACAACACAATTATGCTGATCATATATGTTGTAAATAGTCTTTGTTATTCTCCCAACTCCTAACAGCTCCTACTCCGTTTATATATTCTTTACTAGCTGTGGCAGCGACTCCGTCCGCGTGGAAACTAATGTAATAACCAGTGACTAATAAAGTCATCTGAATGTCTATTTACTTATCTACTTTTCTCTCGTATTTAAGTCGCGTCGTCATTAAAACGACAGTAACTTTTGATAGAGTGAACCAATTTTAATGAAACTGAGACTAAATGTTACTCGAGGATATCTTTATGATTTTCTTGATGAGATTTTATGTACTTTAGCAGTTATGCGCGTTCAAACAAACAGACAGACATATTTCTAAAATGATTGAAATGTATTTTATTACTTATTCCAAGACACCTGCAACATTTTTTTTCACAAAAATCTAAAAAGTACAGATACGTTAGATTTACATTCTTGTTATATGTATATACTAGCGGGCCCGACAGACGTTGTCCCGCCCTGATTATAAAAAAAAACCTGGACAAATTATATACCAAAACGCTCCCCGTGAATCACTTTATCCACTGGTGAAAACCGCATAAAGATCCCTTCAGTAGTTTTTGAGTTTATCGCGAACAGACAGACAGACAGACGCGGTAGGGGACTTTGTTTTATACTATGTAATGATAATGGGCTGGAACTTTCTGGACACACATAACGAGCAGCGTACAAATCGAAAATTGTGAATGTTTCTAAAGATTACTAAAAGCAACAACAGGAATATTATAAAACGAAAACATAAACTGGAAGGATTGATTTACCCATATTGCATACAGATTTATACTCCAAAGTCATCAAGGTAAGCGTGATGAAGCCGTAGCGATTTGAGATTCGCCGCCCACGTTCGCCCCGGTTAAACATTGTTATGCAAATTTTAAAAGCTTATGCGTTAGCAAACATTCTGAACAGTTTATTTAACCTTTTTCATCCGCTGGTCTGTTCGATTTTTTGTCAGGCTGAAGTATATTTGTTGATATTTCTTTACATTCTATAAATATATGACGTCATACACCGTCATGTGGTTATTAAATAAGTAAGCAAGTCTGTGAAGACCTTGATAAAAGCTATACAGCATGACTGGTTAAATAGTTGCAATACTCTCAAAGATTACTCCTTACTTGCTTCTCGTTGTGAATCAATAAAAAAAATAGGTGCTTAATGTTTGACCTAATTATCTCAAGAAACGCACAACTGATATACATTTAACATCAGGTGATTTACACAAAAACGAACTGGTGTAATAAATGAATCATGCCCTGTCGCGTACACACCGGGCCGCGTCCCGCACCTCGACTCTCACCACGTTTCTCTTTGTTCGAACATGCGGCGTTCCCACGATAAGTAGCTACGTAATGATTAACCTTGAAAAGCATCCCTTGAATTTTGTTCATTGAAGCTAGGTGTGATTTTTTTACGTTTAAAAATATCGTTCCCATACTTTTAAAAGTTTAGAACAAACTTTAACTAAGGTTCTCTTTCTTGTTTATTAGTATTTGTTTTGATTTTTTTTATTTATTACTATTATTATATTAAATGTTTCCATGAACTACCCACACGGTAGAAGGGTGTCACCCTTTAAACATTCAGCCGGTATATCTGTGACGTATGGATTTGAAACTATGGGACCGTGGCTCTATTGGAGAGGGGCTAAAACTTTAAAAAGAAAACTTTCAAATTAGAATACTAAATACCTTTAATTAGAGAACATGTTATAAAACAATGATGAATCAGTAGTTAACATTTGCGGACACCGCATTGATTATCATTTGTTCGAGTCCGAACCGGAGCTATCGGAGTAAGAAAATCTCATGATGAAACGATGGTACCCTCTATACCACCATAAAGTTGTATATCTGTCAACAAGCACCTATAGCTTTGTTCTAGCAGCTCCACTTTAAGAACCAGTTCCTCTTATCGTGTTGACAATCATGAACCACGTCATCATTTAACTTTGGTCAAACGTTTAAATTCAAAATGAATAAATAAAAGCTTGTGCAAATGAAATCAAAAACATTTAATTCAAAGTAGGCGTAGAGCCGTTTTTTACCAAACACCAGAGCGTGATATACTAGAGAGAAACAGTGGAGAAACAGAGAGGAGAGTGTGATTCATTGGGTCAACCATATTACCGACTAATAGAGATTAGGGCATATAATGCTTTGTAACAATCTTCATATAAGTCACTTTCTTTTAGGTTTGATGGAGGAGTCTGCTATAAAATCGTTTGATAATTTTGTTAAGCATGCGACTTAAAGCATTTGTAGGTGGTAGAACCACGCTGAAGCTATTACTAATTTCAGCATGAATGGGTCGGCTCGCCCAGGGTAATACCACCCTCTCACAGAAAACCGACGTGAAGTAATGGTGAAGTGAAAGTTTCGTTCGGTCAGTGAGAGCGTCGGAGGCCCACCTCCCCTCAAACACAGGCTGGCAACGCACTTGCGAGTCACCTGGTGTCGCTAGTGTCTATGGACAGCGGTGATCATTTAACATCAGGTGACCCACCTGTTCGTTTGCCTCCTATGATTAAAAAAAACATATTTTTGTACAAATAATAATATTTAATGAAACGTCTTAGTTGTCGATACATATTAAAAATATTATTATATTATATATTTCAATTTATAAACTCCAGATGTGTTCTGAGAAAATTCAAATTACATTAAAAGAGACAATATAGACATAATTATAAGCATATGCTACCAAGTACCGAGATGTATGTATACAAAGATAAAATAGATGGCTGAATGTACACAATGCCACTACATTGTCGTACATAATGAAGTTATATGCTGCGAAGTCTGGGATAACGTACTTAATGGAATGGAAGAGGGGTTTAAAAGCCCGTGTAGCAGCGAAATGAGTTCATAACACTATTAACAAATTCTTCGTAGCTATGTATAGGTAAAGTTATAGTTTATATAACCTAGTACAGAATATTCATACAGAGTATTTAGTGATTTACGTCAAAATATCTGATCTGTGGCTTCTTTGTTACGACCCGCAGAACGATCGGGATTCGCCACTTCAAATAAAGTATGTAAGACGTCAGGGACATGCTTGCATCCGGGCACAGGGTTGCCAATACTTTTTTCGGCTGATTTACTTTGTTTTAAGCATAATGTATAAAAGTATACACAACAAAAGAGTGTAGATAGAATATTTGTCCAAAAGAATTAAAGAAATATATTTTTGGACTTTGTGAAAATATTTAACTAATTGTCATGCTGTGCTATGGATTCATCTAACTTGAATATAATATTTGTTTTTGCAAAAATGTATATGTCAGAGTATATATGTAGAGCCTATAGAGCAGAGAGCACGGATGGCATCGTCCTCCATTTGTATGTATTTTCACAACACGACTGGCACTATGAAATGAAACTACGACTTCTTCGATTCTTGTTTTAATAATGCTTTTAGAATAATCTCGGAGACAACGCTTATCACTTAGCGACAATAACAATAGATCTCACGCGCTCGAAACAATAATGAATAATGAACCTTGCACAACCTATTACAAGCACTATAAAGGAATCGCCTACCTTTACCTACCGACAACCCAAGTGAAGGAAGTCTTAGTTTAACGAAGTACGAAGTATGATGTTGTACATAGTTACACTTTATGTTCGCTAATAATTCTAATTATAAATAAATAACTATTTTAACACCATACATTGAATAATTACGTTGTCATTATCATAAAATAATTCATCGTTGTAACAACCGAAGTACTTTACAAATCCTTATTTGCTATAAAACTCATTTTAGATCGACAATTATTCTAGTAATTACAAAGTAATACTTATAACATAATACAATGCCAATATGTTTTAATTACATTGTTATTCATTTTAAATAGCAACTTTACTGTTCTATCTCGACTGCACATAGACTATTTCCGGTTTTAATAAATAACAAAAGGTTCCAAATGTTACTTAAATCTAGAATACTTCTATTACAATTTCACAAGTCCGATTTTAATTATCGTGACACTAATTTAGGTCTGCTTTAAATCAAGAATCAAATCAAGTTAGAAATATTATCGTACGACTCACATTTTCTTAAGATGGTGTCACGCGTCGAGTGTGGCGTGACACCGGTTTACTTAGCGACTTCTATCAGTGCTTATGTGAATAAACATGTGGAATTCTTAGAAGTTACGAACAGAATAATCTAATCTAAATTACTCAACAATTTAGAACAAATCACATTAACAATAATTAAATAGAAGAGCATTAACAATACCTTGCCAGTATTGTGGTTGCGCCGCTTTATATATATTTGATATTCCCGCATTATTGTGATCAGATCGCGCCACTTTTCCAGCCCCGCTCAATTACCCCTTCCTATGGCACATGCTTATTCGGTAGCGCGTCGGACGCGCCACCACTACTACTATTATTGTTGTTTCCGCACCGCACTATTGTTGTTGTTTCCGCGCAGCGCCGCGCCCCATGCAAACAGTTTGAGTTTTCGCATGGTCGAGTGAGAAATAAACGCATCGCTTCGCATATTGCGTGCCGACATACATTATAAACAATAAGTATTGTGTGGGAGAAATCCAGTGGAGAGCAACGAGAATCACCTAGCCGGCTAGCTACGTGGAAACTGCAGCGTCGCGAGGTATGTGCCAAGTTTCCTTCCTACCCTTGTCTCCCTCTTCGTAGCTGATCGCAATAGTTGAATATCAAATATAGCACCCCCGCATATACAGTCCACTTAAATTAGCAAAGAAACCCCCGACCTTCGGTGGCGTCGACAACGCAACGGCGCCACCGTATTGATTAACATAGAAAATAATAGATGGCGCTGTTAACAAACACCTGTGATAATTCGAATCTTCGGAATGCTCCGACTACTGGATGCTCCCACTATGACATATACATACCCTTTAGGGTACATTATGCAGACTGTATTTATACAGTGTAATATATAACAGTCGGTAATTTTAATAGAGCACTATCGCAGGCTAGAGACGACTTTTAGTGTACGGCCTGAGTGAATCTGCGTTCGGCGGGTCTTGCTGCGTCCAAGAACGCTGCTTGCGCGCCACTCAGGACACCTAGGCGCTACGTGTTTATGCATCTGTTTCAAACGAACGCCGCACGCTCCGCTACGCTCGACGCTCGATTTAAGCGTCCACTCTGGCCGTACACTTACTGATGCGGCATCCTAAAAGTTAGAATTTGAAATGAAAAAAGTCACTATATGTTTTTCATAATATTTACTCTTACTTACCTACTTACTATTATTGAAAGTATAATGCCTATTAAGAGTTTAAAGCTTCTTTTGGAATTAATAAAATTAACACAACGATTGTATAAAAAAAGGCCTAAAAAATAATTACTAAGGATTATTAGATAAGAACACATAAGAAATACATACCGTCAAACATAAACGTTAGGTTAGGTTAGTTTTATTATCCTGACCTTCCATTGAACGGGTTCGACAGGGTGGGAGGCAGTTTGAGACCTGGGCTACCTCAGCCAGGTGTGGCGTGGGTCAAACTCCTGCCACCGGGAATGTTGCAGAGCTTGCTCGCCCCCATAGTACGGTTCATCGTGGAACTTTTTAGTCAGTAAGAATCGCCTTCGGGCACCGTCCTTCTGCGTTTACGTATTAGAGTGGTCAAGGCTACTCAAGCCGTCCGGGCCTCTGAGTGTCCCATGTAGGATTCTTTCCACGTTAAAAGAGATGGTTGATTTTACAAAAAAAAAAATTGCGCAAGCTTGTCATTCCAGCGACCTGCGAGCGTCACATCTGTTCTGTACATTCTTGGTAGTGCTCAAAGCGTATTGTCTTTTCTTTATAGGTAGTAAAAGATATTTCTTCTTATATTAGTATTGTAAGAAATAAGATATTTAAAATAATATTACAAAAATATCAAGACGCTTTACAATACAAGCTTTTCAGACATCTGTTACTATGCTCTTGTAATGCTTAACACTTTTTATTATATAAAAACAACAGTGTAAATACAGCATAAAGTATATTTCAAGTCCGATTGACTTATTTTTAATCCATGAGAGATGAACGACTCTCCGCTCAGTTTTTGCGCACCATAAAACTGCGAGTGTGTTTGAAATGGCTTCTCTATGTAGCTATTGTACTTTGATTTAAATCGAATTCCTTCCAAAATGGCTTCAGTAAAATAGTTTACTAAAACAGAAAACTATGCTCTAAACTATAATTATACAAAACTAGCGGGCCCGGCGAACGTTGTCCCGCCATGACAATAAAAAAAAACCTTGACACTGCCTAAACCTTCCTCATGAATCACTTTATCTACTGGTGAAAATCGCATGAAAATCCACAGAGGCCTTTGTTTTATAATATTTATTAATAGCGTAATAGAAAATTTATATACTGAAATAGAAAAGCCTAAAATATATTATCGCAGAAGCATTAGTTTGAATAGTTTTATAATTGTAAACAATACGAATGCGTCAAAGAAGCAAATCAATTATTATAGGATAATAACCTAATAGTTTTCCTTTGAACTAGTTTGTGGACGTCAAACAACTTGTTAACAGGAACGATGTGAATAAACTGACCATTGGAATATAAGATTGATAGATTTAATGATATCTGAGTATTGATTAATGATTGAAGATCATGGTCTTTAATTCTGCAATCAGCTTGAGCCATCGTTGAAGAGAAGGATCATTATTCAAATACGGAATGATGATGGGCACATTGTCTAATGCTAATCACGTTAGCTGCTGCTCTCAATTTGACAGTAAATCTAGTGCTGCCAACTTTTTTTGGGAAAAATTATTTGCAAGTCAAAAAGCTATTTTCATATTTCAGTTTCTATTTACTTGCATACGTTTTTTGTGTTTTTAGAATACGCTAACGATTTGGTTGTCTGTTTCATGTCTGATTTTTAAATATTAATAATTTATATTCTATTAAATACTAGTTTTTGCCGGCGACTTCATCCGCGTAGAATGCTTATTTTGGGCTAACGATAACATACAGCGGAAGCTCTCAGAAAGATAAAAATAACAGGATTTTTAAACATTCTACATTGAGGCTCCTACTGGTCTTAGCGTGATGATATATAGCCTGTAGCCTTTCTCGATAAATGAGCTATCTCACACTGAAAGAATTTTTCAAATCGGACCAGTAGTCCCTGAGATTAGCGCGTTCAACCAAACAAACAAACCCTCCGTCTTTATAATATTAGTATAGATATTGGTATATACAAAAAATCAAATATAAAGTATTTTCTTATGCTTTATTTTGATATAAAATATATAAGGTTATTTAACAAAAACAAAGTATGTTACGTCAATAAAAATTATGGTTGGCAACTCTGCCATCAAGTATCCATTGGCGTATTCTGATAAACTTGGCACATCTACTTACTTCCTTACTTGGCTAACTTGGGGAACCAATCCCTTTTCAAAATTAGCGTATTTTTCTTCAATCGCAATATCAAATGTAATTGAGACTAAACCCCAGCCCATAATACAAGAAAGTCTGTCCGTAAACACAGACTGTGTTACCAGGTTTTGAAATATTAATATTTTAAGTTAAAAAAACTTTAAATTTTTTCGTTTTTATATATAACTAGCGGGCCCGGCAGACGTTGTCCCGCCCTGATTATAAAAAAAATCCTGGACAAATTATATACCAAAACGTTACTCGTGAATCACTTTATCCACTGGTGAAAACGGCATAAAGATCCGTTCAGTAGTTTTTGAGTTTATCGCGAACAGACAGACAGACAGACGCGGTAGGGGACTTTGTTTTATACTATGTAATGATGGAATAAATGCGAGATCGTGAATTTTGGTGTTACCTAGACCCCATATTAATTATCCTTAAATTGTAAACCATAGGCACAGGAATGCCATATAAATCGGTGATCAGTCCCAAGATCTGATCGAGAATAATCTCCACTACCTTTTAACCCATATAACTAACTAAACACTGTTGGCCTAACACGCCTTCAAAGCTCTACCAGACTACAGACCGACTTCTTAAAGCCCTCAGCCGAAATGGCAACAAGCAAAGCGGTGCTAGAGTTACTGAAATTCTGTTAATGACCTAGAATGGAACAATCGCGAATCGAACTAAAATAACCATACATGTATACGCGGGTGAGATACAAATGCATCCCTCCATATGTCTTTTTGAATGTGAATCTCTAGCTAACTAACCAAGAAAAGAAAGTAAGATCCCTTACAAAACCTATGTACCTGGGTCTCCACTCCTTGTGCGTCACGATGTTTATACTCTTCTATCCAGATAAGAGATTGCGTCAATATATGATTAAATATATGAAGGGGTCATTTTATACATAGCTTTTCGTAGGTTTTAGCGTTTCACCGCAATCTCACCTCGTTCCATATGACGACTTAGCTAGATCGATTCTCATGTGCAGCTGCCGGAACATACCTACAGAAAATATTTTATTGCCATACTTATACCTTCATAACAATGTTGTTCTTTAGCCGAAAACACAAACTCACTGTTCTCCAACACTATTAAACCAATTTTCATGGAGTCTTCACAGATAATTTGAGCGTAGCTTAGGCAATATTACGGAAAAAAGATGGTATTTCAATAGTTAATTTCCAGACGTTACATGTTGCGGGCATTAGATATATTTAGTAGGTGGTAGAACCACGCTGAAGCTATTACTGGTTTCAGAATGAATGGGTCGGCTCGCCCGGGGTAGTACCACCCTCTCACAGAACACCGACGTGAAGTAACAGTGCTTGCATTGTTGCGTTTCGTTCGGTCAGTGAAAGCGCCGGATACCAAACTCCCCTCCGCTCCCCTCTTTCCCACTCCTCTTTCTCCCAAACACAGGCTGGCAACGCACTTGCGACTCCTCTGGTGTTGAAAGTGTCTATGGACGGTGGTGATCACTTAACATCAGGTGACCCACCTGTTCGTTTGCCTCCTCTGATATAAAAAAAAGTGTTTTTTTGTAGATTTACGTGGCTTTCTCTCGTTTTAGTTTTTCGCCTTATTATATTAGTATATATTTGTAGAGAAAACGACTGTAACAATAGAAAAAAGATATTAAATACATTGAAAGTTTTAATACAAAGAAATATAAACAACAAATACAAAGAAACAAAATGTTGACTATAACTAACTTCAGGGTGTCGGTTTTTCATGACGGCGTGCGCGCGCATCGTTAAGGTTTACTCTCATCATTTCTCCCTAACGCGCCAAAAGAAGTATAACTTCAAAAATCCTTGTATTACTATTCCCAATTATAATACTTCAAAGGTTTCATGTAAATAAGTGTATAAACAAGTAGTTATTAATATACTTACTCTATAGATTTTGAGACTAATAACTCATATAGAAATATATGTTATCAAGATCTAACTACCTGAATCTTCACCTCTTCGCCTTTGAAGCGTGTTCGGGCACTATGTCGATGGACGTAGATTCGAACCCTAGCAACTGAGTTGGAGTTTCCAGTGAAGGAAAACAGCCTGATGCAACCATAGCACGGTGGTATGGCTTTTTCTAGATCCACCAGGCTAGCTACCACCGTCAAGTTGAAATTCTGTCGCCTATCATCTATATGTGTATTCCGGCAACTGCACTTGAGGCCAGTTCTCCTCTAGGTTTAGCTTGTTTACCATCTTCCACCATTTGTCATGTAACATCAGATGAAATTGTAGTGAAATGTTAAAAACCTAAAAGGTATTTTAAAAAAATATTGTTAGCACTCTCCGTATTATTGACTTACTATTGACTACTTCGGCGGTGTTACTAATGACCTGACACGCCATTGGTCGAAATATCGGCCGGTCGTAACTTGACTGAATGCTATAAAAGGCGAATCGGTCAAGTCATTGGGGCGGATCGCTCCATCTTCACGCGCGAGAGAATGTTTCCACCGAGTTCCGCGAGTTACCGCTTGTCCTGCGCGATGATGTGCCGCACTAGCACTGGCTCTTCCCGACCGGCGACGGTTTCGGGATGATCGAAAAAAGGCCCTTCTCAGGGCCAACCAGACGCCGCGTCTTCACGACGAATTACCACTAGCTTGCCCAAGGACTCCGATGACCTCCGCTTCCAACACTGACTTCCGCTCTTCAGAGCCTGCACCTCCCGCTGCGCCCGAGGAGACGGCATAGAAGCCGTCCGGCGCTGAGACGACTCAGACGGGGACGTACGAAAGCGACTTATCCACTTTCGCCCAGCTGCTTTCAACTGGGGCTCTGTCTGAGGAGTTGAATTGCTAAATAGCGCTGTACCTGCGCATCCGGAGGAACGAAGACGACGGCTATGCACCTTCAGGCCGGGACACAACGGCCATATTGTCTCCCATGGCTGGAAAACTAACGCTCCCGGAAATCCCTGCACAACAGCTCGAATTGATATCCAGAGCACAACGCCGAAAACACGACGATATCGAACCTGGTATGAGTCACGTCGTACACCGATCTCCATCAGCTTCACCAGATGCCCAGACACCTGAGAGCAAGAGGTTTAAACCCCTCTCGCGTACTCACCCTACGGAACCTCAAGAAGTTCGAGTGATACCCGTCGAGAGCTGCGAGGCACCACTAGCGCCTGCAGCCGTGTGCTCCACGGAGAAGGCTACTCGAGTACCCGATTTACTCGCTGACAGCCGCGGGGCGCCACAAGCGCCTAAAGTCGCGCTTTCAACCAGACTGCTCACGGAACCACAAGGAGTACCTGTTATACCCGTCGAGAGCCGCGGGGTGCCACAAGCGCCTGCAGCCACGCGCTCGACGGTAACGCCTATGGAACCCCGAGTACCTGATATACTCGCCGAAGGCCGCGGGGCGTCACAAGCTCCTATAGTCACGCATCTACCGATATTGCCTACGGAACCCCAAAAGTTGTCCGCTATACTCACGGAGAGCCCCGGGGTACCACATGCGTCTGCACCAGCGCAATCGCAGACGTCCTACGCTGCGATAGTAGCGCTGCCATCACCTTCGACTGCCCAATTATCGCCGAACAATAACTTGTCGCAAAAGCTACCACCAGGGGGAAACGCCGCGGAATCGAAAGCTACACTTCGACAGCGCTATCCGCCGATCGTTGTGGAGAGCCTGCCCAACTGACCGGAACATCTCCAGCGACTGGCGGACATACTGGAGCGCGCTCGTATGGTCGCGGGGTACGCTTCCTTCCTGCGAACCTAGATGAACACCAAATCGTTTATGATTACCTCAAGCAACTGGATGGGGTGAGTTGGTTCGCCTACTCGCTCCACACGGAGAGAAGCCTTAAGGTCGCGATACGTGGCCGACCAGTTGACACCGAGCCTGAAAAAATCACAGAGGCCCTTCGAGAGAAAGGGTTCAGCCCAGAATTTACCGGAACAATCAAGGGAAGAAGTGGAAGAACTGGGTGCATCTTCCACACCTCCTTTCGAAGAACACCAGGCCTCATACCGGCCATATACAACATAAGCGAGCTCCTGTTAATGAAGGTCACAATTGAAGCTTGGCGGGGCAGGAGGAGGCCGCCATAGTGCCATTGGTGCCAGCAATTCCGGCACTCCTCCTACCACTGTCATCGCCCGATAGCCTGCGTGAGGTGCGGCGGGTCGCACTTCACAAAGCAATACGATCACCCGAGAGAGGAGCCGGCGTCCTACCCCAACTGCGGGGGGCCTCCTCACCCCTCAAACAGTGCTCACATATGCACTGTATTTCTACGTAAAACGCGCAACCGACGAGCGGGAACCGCAGCCGGGACTGGTGACGCCGGGCGCAAGGAGAAACGCACGAGCATAGAGCCCCGGACGGTTGAGACGTCAGCGGTAGCGAGCCTGATGGCCCCGCCAACAATCCCATCCCCAGAAGTCTCAAGAGAAAGAGAAACCAAGCCGAAAAGGCCCACGGAGCGACTGAGGTGACCCAGCAACCGAAATCAACAGAGGACCCTACTCAGATTACCCGCAATGCCTTCATGAAGACCCTGGCAGCCGCAAACACCCCGGAAGCTATTGAGAAATACCTGAGAGCCCTGCAAGTGCTGCACAAAATCGATGACCAGGCCTCTCAGGAGATAGCCACAGAAAAATAGATGCCTGTCACCAAAATCGCCGTCAGATGGCGCCGAAAAATCCATGATCGCCCACCGGAATGAGGGGGCGATAAATAACTAATAGATATTCCCGTTGAGGCGGGAGGCGAACGACACCACCGTCAGCGGGGCAACTCTGATACGGATTCCCCGCACCTGTGTAAACAGGAGCGAGAAGATTGCGTCGCTCATTGGGGCATTCTCGCTCACATAGTTGAGCTAGTAACATCTACGGTACAAGGAATAGTTCGTGGTATCTATACTAGTGTTGTATTTCTGTATATGCTAACGATTTATTTGATTGTTCTTGATGGGCTGAACCTGACATGTTCCGACGTATCGGAGGAGTTGGCCTGTGCAGGGCGTGACGAAACGTGAACGTGAGTCATTCTCGTGTGGAGCATCGGCCCATCCGCATCGATTGGGATATACAGCTGTGTTCAGTACTGTGTTGCTGAATCGGCTCATTGAGGTTAAAGCGTTTTTATTATTATTTTTGATTAATAATTGTTAATAATATATACATAAAAATATACATCGTATTTCTATACAACTAATATGGCAACATTATATAATCCAAGGCGGTATCCACGTAGACTAATGAAACGCGTTCAACTTCTCCGCAACCAATAACTGAGTCGTATGCGTTCGCTTTCGAGTCGAGTTTAATTACACGGGACTATTAGTTCAGTTTTCAATTAATACAAGACAGTACGTAAGTTGTAGTTATTTTATAAACTCATTAAGCTTATTAATCTACGTCATTTTAAATTATAACTCAATGTATATTTTTTTAGAAATAAAAAAAATAGATAAACGAACCCAGCATTAATCGTTATGGCAATAATCACTAAGTATTTTTGGTAAATGTGTCCTTTATCTATATTATCTGTGGGCTGCTTTTTATTTATTTCTTGACATTGCTTCGTTGGGCGGTTAACATTTATAAAAAACTACTTTTTGTAACTTAAATATAATTTTCTCCGACTTACTTTGCAAATCCGACTACCACAAAAAAGTCTTTACATTTTTTTCGTTAATGTATAGCCTATGACAATCACGAATAACGTAGCTTTCTATTATTAAAAGAATTTTCAACATCTGTTTAGTAGTTCCTGAGATTATCCCCTATAACATCACAAACTTACGAACTCATAAACTTACCTATTTATAATATCAGTATACATAATTCTTTATTCATCCCCTATAAAATCTTTAATAGATTTAAGTTATTTGAGTTTGTTTATTACGCTTTCATACCGTAACTACTCAACAAATCATGAAATTTTACGTACACGATGTCAGGAATACAAAAATGACGTTGGCGGTCTTTTGATCCCAGAAAAGTCTCATTCCCGAGAGATAGAACATACTTTTCATTACATCAAAATGCACGAAGCTGCAGTAAAACTAATGTTATAATAAGTCTCTAAATATAGATATCTAATACTACAAAAGCCTAATCGATTGTTTTAGTCGTTTAAGACTGCGATCAATCAGCATATATTTCACATTTACATATATATGAATTCCATTACTTAAAACCTATAATGATGAACGGGGCTTAGTTTGATTTTATTCACTTAGTGTTATTAAGTCATTTTTTATTATTTCCGCGGTATTTTCTAATAAACGAACAGGTAATATGTCAATTGAGAAGCACAGATGTAGTGAAGTTTTTTATTTTTATATCATAGTAGGCAAACGAATAAGGTGGATCACCTGATGTTAAGTGATCACCACCGTCCATAGACACTAGCAACACCAAGGGAGTTGCAAGTGCGTTGCCAGCCAGTGTTTGGGGGGAGTGGGAGGAGATGGTAGAGGGGAAGGGGACGTCGTCTTCCGGCGCTCTCACTGACTGAACGAAACGCAACAATGCAAGCACTGTTACTTCACGTCGGCTTTTTGTGAAAGGGTGGTACTACCCCGGGCGAGTCGACCCATTTATGCTGAAACCAGTTATAGTTTTGGCTCTACCACCTACTAAAATACACTAAATGTGACACCTACTAAGAAGTGGGACTAAGGTAAATAATATACGACGAGTTTACACCAAAGATCCATGAACTGCTTTTTAATATTTCCCACCAGTTTACACAGTAATCTGGTAGACATAAAGACACGAACACAACCACAGAATCATAAAACTTTCCGTCCCTCCATAATGACACTACTATACTTCAACCGAGATTTTAAAAATAACTGGTTGACATAAAACAAGATGAATACACACAAAAAAGCTATTCAGCCGTGTATATATTGTAAACACTGGATGCTTAATAGAAATTGTTAAGTGAGAAGCCAAACGTACTGTATTGTGGATTACTAATACTACAATACACAATTAATGTTGGCTTTGTGACGAAAATAGAACGGAACAATCGAATGAACCCATCGTGTGCGGTTGTGTTGCCGGTTAATAATATGTGATTAAATTTTCGGGAGAAAAATCAATTTCGGAATTATCTGTAACATTTTCGAATTAATAACAATTTGATATACAACTTCACGTGTAGGTTAACGTTTATGAGTTACTGCTCTATTATTGAGCATTATAACACGAAGTTTATAACATAGGACATTTCTAAATAAAACGGCTACTTGACACAAAAAAGTGTGTTTGTATTTATATACACGCGTTAGAAGTTATACTTCTTTGGCGTAACAAGATAAAAATTTTATTTTATCTTTCGCCTTATTCTACGTTTGTAGTAAAAACGACACTAACAATAGAAAAAGGGTATTTAATACATTGAAAGTTTTAATACAAAGAAATACAAACAAACAAAATGTTGACTATAGCCAACTTCAGGGTGTCGGTTTTTCGAGACGGTGTGCGCGCGCATCATAATAACTTCAGGGTGTCAGATTTTCGTGACGGTGTGCGCGCGCATTGTAAAAATTTACTCTCATCATTTTTCCCTACCGCGTCAAAAAAAGTATAACTTCAAAAATATTTTTTCAACCCGGCCTGCTATTTTTTTATAAATACAAATTGAAATATATAACTTCCCTTGCTTTATAATATACTATTGGTCGAATATCACCTATAATAAGAAGCACCATAATAAAGTTTTATTTTCGTGTTAAAAACTATATTGAGTATTGTAGACGTAAAAATCCTGAAATATTATAAATATATATTTTTTAATAAAGACTTTGACTCGTCGATGGTGTGGAAAAAATAGGGACAGTCATAAAGACTGCCGACAGAATTGAAAACCCAATACAATAGAACAAGTCTGTTCTCTTTTGAATTTTTACATTAATTATAGTATGAATTATTTAAATTTCATAACCTGTAAATTTAAATTATTATCATTAGCATGATTTTTACATCTATTGGCACTCCGAACAATAATTATATGCATTACTAGCCGACCCGTGCCCACTTGTTGGGCGGTAATAGGCATTATCAAGCTACAACTTTTTTCTAGTACTCAATCATATATCTCCCATCGTTAAGGCAGCGTTCGTAAGAAACGTTTTCGTTCGACCATTTTTGCTCCGACTCCCCAGATATTACCCCGTACAACGTCACAAACTTTACCTCTTTATAATATTAGTATAGATTAATAGCTTCTACCCACGACTTCGTACGCGTGGAATAGTTATTTTGGGCTAAGACGCAGCGGAAGTTCAAAAGGAAAAAACCCCGATTTTAAAACATTCTTCATTGTTGCTCCGCTCGGTTTAGTAGTTCCTGAGATTACCCCTTACAACGTCACAAACTCACAAACTTTAGCTCTTTATAATATTATAGTATAGATTATGCAGTTCATTAATTAATATACATTATTATGCAGTTTATTAATTAATCAAACATATAATAAAAAGGATTGTGTGGTTTTATGAAACCACGGTAAAAGTGAAACTTTTTTTCACACTATAGACATTTAACTAATAATAGTCTATACGCTACACGGTCAGCTGCTGCGAACTATAGGCGCCGCCATATTGGCCCTGGCTGCTCTGACGAGCGCCTTTCACTTTATCCCTACTCCGCGGCCGACCATCACGCGACATGCAACACACAGACGAAAAAGTTTGAGACGATGTAATAAAAGTTTCACTTTAATAAGCTACACCATCTCAATACAAAATATCAATATTAAATGTTACACAGGCCCCTATATCACGCTTGCAAGTCTGACGCAAGCCACGCAGGCGCATTACATAGCATGTCATGGCGCAAGATTATAAATTTATCTCCAGCCAAAAATACCGCTCAACGTGCCTAAAGAAGTATTCACGTCAAAAAACAATTTCCTTCCTTATCGATAATATATCAAAATAATATAAAGTTCATATCAAACGCGAATTAATAAATAAATCGAGAGAAGAATGCAAATTTAAAATCCCAAGGCAATAATAAAATCCGCTTCTCTAGCAACACTGGGATTTAGATATGATGCTTAAGTCAAGTACACGCCATTCAGTAGTTTAATGCCAAGTACAGACTAAGCGACTGACGACGAGCGAACTCAGTTTCCTCGATGAATACCGCGCGTTCGATCACATTCGTTGTTGTCTCCGTACAAAATGAAGCCAAGTGAAGGTTAACGATGCTCTGTGAATAACAGACAAAACCATAGTGTAGGTAATATAAACTGGAATCACCCAAAAAATCGAATTTCTGGCATTGTTTTAAGTACTTACAGGAAATAATCCGGACAAGAGTCCTCTGGCATTTCCTTAAACAATATGATTTATTTCGCTAGGTCCCAGACAGGTACGTGTTTACATATTAATAAACCATAGAATAAACTATTCGTACAAGTTTCTTTAAAAAAAGATAATTTACTAAGTTATAATTTATGTAACAATTTCACACAAACAGATCCTATGGGGAAACCATCCGCACATTGCGGTGTTAACTATTCTATATACTTGTTTTGAACCGTAGAATCGAGGAACAAAACTAACTATTTTATTTAGTTTAGTTATCAAACACGCGCCTTTAGTTTAGAACTCGTCAGTGACCCACAGTCGAATGATACCTTATTCGCAATTAAAAGATATATTACTCGTACAGATAAACCGCTAAAATATTATTCAGAAATTAAATGAATTTTGTATGTTTTGTTAATCATTTTACTTTTTCCATCCAAGTACTAACCTCGACCGATGTTGCTTAACTGCGGTGATCGGAGGAGAACTGGTGTCAGCACTGTACTCGACACAGTGTTTATTCCTATCACTTTTCATCACACGAAAAGATTCCCGATCAGAATTTCAAAGCCCTGCCAAAAATTTCACTTCAATATGCATATGTATTTTTTTTTAATTTGTACTCAATGTCTCATCAACGATATATGTCTTTATAACTAAATATTAACATCAAATCTAATCAACTCACTATTATTTTTATTACATTAGTGATAAGTGAAAGTGTGATATATTTCAAAGAAAGAGAACGCACTAATGGCTTATTGTTCTTTTATAGCTCCTTGATCACACATATATCATACAAACAATATGAAAACTAGCAACGAAACAAATTCATTTATATCACATCATTACATAGTATAAAACAAAGTCCCCTACCGCGTCTGTTGTCTGTCTGTTCGCGATAATCTCAAAAACTACCCAACGGATTTTCATGCGGTTTTCACCAGTGGATAGAGTGATTGATGAGGAACGTTTTAGTATAATTTGTCAAGGATTTTTTCATAATCAGGGCGGGACAACGCCTGCCGGGCCCGCTAGTCTATACATATAATAAGAATGTAAATTTTACGTGTCTGTACTTTTAGATTTAAAAAAAAATTGGAAGTGACTAAGCATACGTAATAAAATACATTATATTCATTTTTAGAAATATTTGTCTGTCTCTTTGTTTTGTGCACGCACAACTGACAAAGTTCTAAGTTTATGATAAAACCTCACCAAGAAAATCATAAAGCATTTCCTCGAGTAACATTTAGTCTTTGTTTCATTAAATTCGGTTCACTGTATCAAGAGTTATTGTAATTTGAATGACGTTACGAGTTAGACAAGTAGGACAACAAAGGCATTTCAGCCTCATCAAATTTCTGCTACTTTGCTCTCAATCCTTTCACGTTTTTTCCTCTATACAAATATATTGTTAAAAATAATAAACAATGCAGATGAAGTCGCTGGTATTAGCTAGTAAAAAATAACAGTGATGCATGAAATATGCATATTCCAGGCCTACACTAAACACTCACGTTCGTTTGCTTTCGACAAATCCTACCTACTTGCGTTCGTTCGTTAGAATTCACTCGCCTTCGTCCGCTTAATCTGTAGTCGGTTTTATAGGATTAACAACGTTGCTTTTATAAAAGCGCTTTAACAACATTTTCTCCTAGAATGCTTACGTAGTCTAGCCCCGACTGTCTCTACTAAAATAACAGACAACGTGGGCTTAATTTCTGGCAGTGTTATTTATAATTTGTTCCGTTTAATCGGATAGAATGATCCAAAGACCTAAATAGACAACTAACATATGTCCTAATTATAAGAATAAAGTTTTGTAATATGATAAATCTATTAACGGAGTATAATTTTTGAAGTAAAACTTCTTTAGGCGCGGCTAGGAGGACAGGACAGGACTGGACGACAATGCAACGGAAGTCCGTTACGGCAATATCGTGTCACGTTTCTGTACCATCCGGTTTTTAAATATTTTTGATTTTGTCAATAAATAGTTTTCTAGACAGACCAGTCAAAAATTTTTTTAAAAACAAAAATGAAATCGATTATTATTAAAAATCATACAATAGAATTAATTATGTATATATGGACGCGCGACCGTGCTGCCATCTGGTTTCAATGTAAGTAACAAATTAAAAAGTTTTACTTCAATCGCGTGCGACGGTTACACGCACTTATATTTTATTACCAAATCAGAAGAAAAATTTGTACGTAACTTAATTGAATTTGGTTTTCAATGTTATTATTAAGAACCCATTTCGATAAGTATAGTATAGGTCTACCGTAGTTCGTGCATAACTCTCAAACTACTAGATACATCTCGATATTTTTTTTACTTTTAAGACATTTGGTCGTTTTTAAAAAATATAATGACAGCTTCATTTAATATAAAGTTATTAAAGTTTTAAAAACAACAATTCTTATAGGCACTGCGCGGTCTGAGATGTGTATTTTCTTGCCGTGGTGAGGTGGGGCAAGCGGGCTGGTGTTTATGTTTTATCCTCCTAGTATTAAATTCAGTGTATATAATAAATAATGCAGACGAAGTCGCTCGTTTAAGCTAGTTTTATAGTAAGGAAATAGCTATCTGCCACTACTTAACATTTTTAGTCTATTTAGACTTAGTAACATTTTAACATTTATTCTGCTGCTTACCCTCTTCTTTTGCATAGTGGTAGGGCTTTTTCTAAGGTCACTTGCGGAGACCAGGTGACAAGGAGGTAGACCTTCATATTGAAAATATGTCACCAAGCACCAGGTGTGACCCGATAGCCGATATTAAGAGTCAGATTTATCTGGGTTTAGGGAGTTTTGGCTCACGTCACCATTTAACATAAGGTGAAATTAAAGCTTATTGCTTTATAACGACTGCACCTATTTGAATATTTTTTTCTTATCATAATTGTCAGGATAAGGTTTGTATGAAAGAAAATATTTGCAAAATTGTGCGGGAAATTGAAGAGTGTGTTTCCAAAAAAATCCATATAAAAAGTGAGTGAGAGAAGACAGTATGGAAATCTTTAAAGATATTAACAGATTAACGTTCATTTGTTCAGTTACCGTTTTATCTCATTACATGATCGCTTTGTAAAGGGAGGATTTGGTGCTATTTTCTTCATTAGTACACATGTGCGAAGCCAGGATGGACAGTTATTCAGTGCCGCATTCTGGCCGAGGCGGTAGGGAAAACGGGGATTTGTTGCTGCAGAGCGTGGTTTTGGCCATGGTCGGCAGCAAACAGATGTGGCATGCTATGACCTCCTCACAGAAGGAGACAGCGGAGAGGACACCCGAGGTAGACCCTCTAAGTGGCCTTCTCCGCCAACGGAGGACCGGCGGGACGAAGCGGTGATTTGCCCAACTCCAGCCACTGTACCCCCGGACCTGAGGGGATGGAGAGGTAGACATGAGGGGGGGTCATCTGCTCACAGCACAGGTCCAGCTGACGTACTCAGTGTGTCTACCTCTTAGGTAGGATCCCGGCGGTCACTTTCCGCCGGGCGGAATTTTGGGGCTGCTACCCAAGATGATTAGTGTAAAATGATCCCTTGAGGCCCCAATAAATACGGTCTGTACAACCGTACAAATATGGACCGTTAGCAATCAATAAAAAAAATCATTATCCTACCTAAGCAAAGTCACTTCCTAGTCTTCCTGGCCTGGGGCAGACCGAAAACAAATTGGAAGGGTATAGTGATAAAGGTTGTGAAAGAGTACAAAGTTTCCGAATGCGATTTCAAGGACAGAGTGCAGTGCTGAAGAAAGGCTCACCCCACCAACATGTGAGACAAATAGTCAGGGTGAGGTTAGGAGAAACTACTAACCATGAAACAACAGGCAATATTAAAAGACAAATCTACAGTAAAATATATTTATACTTAATTCGCTGATATTCAAGACTTTGTTTGCTTTGTTTATTTATTATTTATTATTTTGAAGGTATATTTTATGCATACAGGAAAGAACACACAAACAATTGAACACAAAATATATTTTGGTTTGTAATCTTTCCCACTCCTACATACCCACTTCTCACCGGTTGCCGCGCTTCTTGCCGCTGAAGGAAACAAACATAACTGAGCTCGCAGCGCTTATGAAAATCGTGGTTTCTTAAAACTTATATAACTTTATAGTAAACGGATATATCGTGATATTTTTTCTAAATAAGGGCAAGTGTCTAGGAAGTAAAAAAATGATCGAACTGTGTTTTTTGCGTGATGCGCGTACAACGGCAGACCACAGATATAATTGTATCATAATTTTGTGAACACACGTGATTTTGTGATCACATACGTTGGTTGCGCCGCTTTAAATATATTTTAAAGCTTCCCGCATTATTGTGATCAGATCGCGACACTTTCCCTCCCCGCTTCATTAACCCTTCTTGGCACATGCTTAAATTCATTAGCGCGTCGAACACGCCACCAGTCATTTCCGCGCCGCGTGCAAGTCCAGACGTTCCCGCGCCGCGTGCAAGTCCAGTCGTTTCCGCGCCGTGTGCAAGTCCATTCGTTACCGTGCCGCGTGCAAGAACAGTACGAATTTTCGCCTGGTCAAGTGAGGAATAAACGCATCGCTCCGCATATATTGCATGCCGACACACTGTATAAACAATAATTGTTGTGTGAGACCTTTTGAAATTAGACTTTAGTATCCGTCAGTGTTGTGACGGAGAAGAAACTGTGGAGTGCATCAAGAACAATCACCTAGCCGGCTAGCCACGTGGAAACTGCAACACCACGAGGTATGTGCCAAGTTTCCTTCCTACTCTTGTCTCCCTCGTCGTATCTGATCGCAATATAGTTGAGTACCAAATATAGCACCCCCCACATATACAGTCCACTTAATTAACATAGAAAACCCCACCTTCGGTGGCGTCGAAAACGCAACGGCGCCACCATACGTCTTACTTCAAAATAATGAATGTTATATATTTTCCTACTTCATTTCATAATGGAACCGGTGATTTTAATTATGCTACAAGCTATGAAATCATTTTCAATTGAATACGTAGTAAAATATGTTATGTTTTCTACATACAAAATCACAAAGTTACGCTTTTAGTTAGGTAGTAACATAACTTATTCGCATTGCTCTACACTTTAAATGTATACACAAGAAAAACACTTTGTATTCTATAAAAGTATTAAGGCGAGAGGAAAATAGTTTCCTTTGATACGATATCCGGCAGCATCTGTATCACTCCCAACAACACGAGCTCTGCGTCAATAAATTCTCAGAATTTCTTGGTTATTCTCGTTTTCATACGATATTAACCTTTTGATTGTGAGAACAACATGGAATACCAATTAAATATGGAAAATATAATTTATATAATTAATTAAAATATAATTTATATATATATATATATATATCTAGATGCTTTTTTTATTAGAAATGATTACGTCGGTCTGTTGATTAGTAACATTCTACAGGCCTCACATCTTGTATTCAAAAGTATGGTACATATAAGCCTCCTATAAGCGTTTTTTAGGGTGGAAACTTCTTTAGCCGCGTTGAGCGAGTTTTGGTAGGAGAAAAAATCATAGGTTCGCGTCAGTAACATGATAGTGAAGCGTTACCAACTGTTCGTGCTTCTTGCCAGTTCTTCTCGATGACAGGGCCTAAATTGAGTAAAGGATATTTGGATTTTTTGAAAAAATTCCATACCGTCGCGTTTCTTTTCTGGGAGGTTCCCGGTGTAACACAAAAGTAAAATATGAGCGGCATTCCAAAATTCCAAAAACTTTAGCATGATGTTAAGGTTTTTTCTAGACTCGTCTGGTTAGCAACTCAAGTCGAAAACCTCTCACTAAGCACCTGCCGGTGTGTTTAACCATATTTTCCTAACGTATTTTATTATTTTCTAAAACCAAGAATATTATATCACAAGAATAGTTTTAGAGGGCTCTCCCTCTAGTGTCGTTTCCTGCAAGCCCCACTTAACCCACTTCTGACAGTTTACTGGAGGTAAACAACAAAGAAAATCGTCCGATTTTGAATTGAGTAACCAAGAAAATGTTCATCATTCTGTGCAATATGATACGAATTTTATAACATAATTCGATTATCGAATATTATTTATCCCTATAAAAAATCAATTAACGAATATGTGCAAGCGTATTAGAATGGCTGCACAAGTTTGAGTAAAATATAATTTTTTGTCGTGTTTTCAGGACAAGGTTTATATGATAGAAAAAAAATTGTCATTTGTCACTGAGCGTGTTCTATCGTCTGTATCATGGTGTGGAACATTGTAGCGTTAATTAAGGCATTATAAAATTATCAGTCAGTGACTCTCGCGCTGCGGCTTAGAGTGGTCGCTCGCGCCAATAAACATATGTACTTATATGGTTGTGTTTCCTTCTACAACATCTGGTGTCAGTCAAAATATGGTCCAGGACAGAGAACTAGAGAATTAATATAAGGAGACAATATACACACGAATATACATAGAATAACACCTCCTAACACTGGCAATTATTCTGAAGAGTTGTTTAACCTCATCCCATATTAACCTTTCCTTACGCTTGATATTTGACCTAAATATCTAGTGAAAAACAAAACTGATATTACACTAAACAGGTGATTTACGGAAAAACGAACTGGTGTAATTATAAGGAAAGATATGAATCACACCGTACCGCGCAGTCCCGCCCCGCTTTCCTTTGTTCGACCGTACGGCGTTCCAACGATAAGCAGTTACGTAATGATTAACCTTGAGAAGATACCCTTTAATGCTGTTCATTGGACTTAGATGTGATTTTTTTTACGTTTAAAAGTGTCGTTTCCATACGTTCAAAAGTTTTAGAACAAACTTTAACTAAGGTTCTCTTTGTTGTTTATTAGTATTTGTTTTGATGTTGTTATTTTATATGTTAAATGTGACCATGAACTACCAAAGGATTAAAGGGCGTTAAACTTTAAACAGTCATCTGGTATATAATTCGTTTATCCGTGTGTATGTGACTGAACTCCTACTAAACGGCTGGATTGATTTTGATTAAAAATTTTTGTGAGTGTTTAGGTGGATTCGAGGATGGTTTAGATACACAATTGGATACGGTAGGTGACGCTGTCGTTGAATATTCGCCGGTCCCGTGAGTATAATATAAACATTTACCAAATCTAATATAAATACTCTGCAACACTGAATACGTCCTTAACTATCACTCTTCTATATTATAAAGTTATTTATAGCACATTGTAATAAAATATGAATAGCATCACTACAGCCTTCGACAACTTAGAAGCGGTAATCCGCCTGGAGTTATCAAAAGCCGGAAACAAGTGGACAAAGAGTTGCACACTTGTTGCTCACATGTATCTCAGAGCTGCTTTTATTAAAGAGGAATATGCATTTAAACTTTATACTAGCCGATTCCTGCGACTTCGCTCAATTGTTTACGTGTCATATGTCTCTAATGTCAAAATGTCTCTAAGTTTGCATTCTTCCTCGAATTCAGTCCAGGATACCCCTTTTTTCTCGAACTGACTATAGTGTAGTTATTACACTGTTGGCCTGGCAAGGCCTTCACAGTTTCACCGGACTTAGAGTACCACAGTTAAGACAACGAAATTTATATGAAACGACACGCACGCCACCTGTTGTTTTTTTTAAGCTGTTAGTTTTACAGGTCAATCGCTTCACCACACGTTTAGGGCAAGCGCTTATAACACTCAGGCGTACCATTGGCAACAAACTCAATGGCACTAAGTGGCAGAACATCAGCTGAGGCTGTTTTGAATGCAATATTGGGATCGATTTAAATGGTGCCACCTGTTGAATGTTAGTCGTACTATTTTATAAAAATTCACGCAAATATTAAGAGCAATTAAATTACTGATGGGTAAACGTATAAAACAAAGTTTTATTGTTTATCGATCTCTATGTCACTTCGATATTGTTATTGTTAGTGAGTTAGTTATAGTAGATATTGTTTTAACTAAAAAATATCCAAAAAAAAAGTGTATGTGTACTTATGTACACACGTTAGAAGTTATACTTCTTTGGCGTAACAAGATAAAAATCTTTTAAACAATTTTATCATTCGCCTTATTCTACGTTTGTAGAAAAAACGACACTAACAATAGAAAAAAGCTATTTAATACATTGAAAGTTTTAATACAAAGAAATACAAACAACAAATACAAAGAAACAAAATGTTGACTATAACTAACTTCAGGGTGTCGGTTTTTAGTGACGGTGTGCGCGCGCATCGTAATAACTTCAGGGTGTCGGTTTTTAGTGACGGTGTGCGCGCGCATCGTAATAACTTCAGGGTGTCGGTTTTTAGTGACGGTGTGCGCGCGCATCGTAATAACTTCAGGGTGTCGGTTTTTAGTGACGGAGTGTGCGCGCATCGTATAAATTTAGTCTCATCATTTTTCCCTAACGCGCCAAAAGAAGTATAACTTCAAAAATTGTCTGATTTATTGCCAGCCCTTCTTGATAGCTGGGAAGTTTTTCGAGCCGTTAGCATCTTAATTTTTCTAAGTAGGTACCCTGCTAAAGCCAAATTTGAATAAATAATTTAACTTTCTATACAAACTAATCATTATAAACAAACTCCGCGATAGGTTAATCACTTGACATTTACATGTAGCTCAGAATTTAATGTCAATGCAATATTAACTCGCTTTCTTGGCCGTCTGTTTGTCAAAATTTTCAATCGTTTATGGACTGGACTTATCGAATGTTTGTCATAAGAATATGTTTAAGTTACTAATATTATAAATGTGAATATGAGTTTGTTTGTTACGCTTTCACGTCTTAACTACTCAACCGATAATCATCAAATTTCGCTTACTCGTTGTCAGGAGCACAGAAAAGCACATTCATCTAAAAAAAAACGAGAGATGAGTAAATACTACATTCACTATTCGACACGACGAACAAAAGCTAATATGCTTAATAACAAAAATGGGTTTAAGACAACCATACAATTGGTTAGAAACCTGTCGCGGTGGCCCTTTCTTTAATTAGTTTATCGTCTTTCAACGGAGTGATGCAAAATGACACTATATTAATTCGGACTATTTGGAACAATAGGTAACCAATGAATTAGTTACAAATAATAGCTAATTCGTTTGCACAAATTAATTATCGAGAATGGAGGATAAGCGACTGGCACAGTACGAGAGTACCGCGCGACGCCAGACCCAAGACTGATTTAACGGCTTTTTTTTTCTCGAACTGACTACCCTATAGGCCTAGCAAGGCCTTCACAGCTTCACCGGACTACTAAGGGGAGCGCTTAAGACACTCATCCGATTTTATTTCCGACAACTAGTTCAAGGGTGCGCGACACACCTCGGCTTGGGTTGTTGCCTGATTCATGCAATTCGCGACCTATCTGAGCTAAACTAAGTTAAGCTACATATTCGAATTATTGAAACATGCATGTGTACCAGCCATGCATATCTCATTAACACTTATGTGTATTTTGTATCGGAAAAGCTGATTTAACGACGGTCGCTCCGCTCCTTTTATACCGAAACAAGTCGAGTAGTAAGTAGAGAGGTGAAACCGATGTGGTTAGACGCCGACAGGCATCTATTAGCACATATATTAGCCACACATATAGTACTACATATGGTGGTATATATAATTACTAGCTAATACCTGCCAGTTTCGTTAGGCATAAAAAAAATGGCAAAAGGTCGATTGAATCCAAAAAATAAGTAGCCTAGAAAGAAAGCAGAAAAATCACGTATGCAATAGTCATAGTTCTATGCTGATACGTTGAGTTGTTAATTTCCATTATATTGTTACCAGGATGTGGTCGTTTTGGCGGACGTGGAGCGTATTGCTGTGTGCATGCGCTGTGCTATCACAGCGCATGGATCAAGAAACTGCAGTAGCGCAGCGGCAAGCGCGAGTTCGCGACCGGGACATCGCCAAGGACGAGCCGACTTGCGACCAGCTGAAGGCTATGTGGAGGTGTGTATACTTATAAACATTTTCCTTAGGGAAATTTAAAAAGAATCATCATAAATTTATCTGCGAATATTGTAAAACAAAGTCGATGTTTGGCACATTCGGAAAAGTTTAGATACCTATTGCTACAATTTTTTTTAAATCTCAAACTATGAACAAACAATTTAATTATAATAATTTATCTTAGTTTTTGGTATTTTTAAGGCACGGTATTGTAATTTCAAGATAGGGCATTGTCCCACAATGCCCCCCTCCCCCTAGCTACGGCCGTGAGGTGAAGAGACATCTTACAAACTTTTACGAGGACTTTCCAAACAGTAAAAGTTTTATCTACCAAATATGATATATGTGCACTGGAAAATAATAAATAACGAAAATAAATATTTAATACTAAAATCTATCTCTTTCTGGCACTAAACAAAGCAGAAAGCGCTGTCGCATTCTTATTGCCGAACTGCCTTCAATTCCCATATATTTATAGACAAATTTACCCAAATATGTTATTTTGTTCCCAGATTCTCCAAGCGTCAAGCGCGCGCTCCAGAGATAATGAATGAAGTGAGCTCATTCCGCGACCCTCTTATGTATAACGAATGGCCGGTATACACTGCACTACCACGCGCTGCTCCCAGGTAAATTATATGTTATTACGATCCTAATTTGTTAACCAACAATACACTAAGTCACAGAGCCAGATATGGAGGCCGTCCTCCTAATTTCAGGGATTTTAAGACTCTAGGAGGAAATATAGGCGGACAAAGAATACACGAGGGTTTACTAACGGGAGAAAAATGAGATTGGAGGATTTAGATGTATTTCTATATAGGCTTTTACTACTAATTCTCGACTATAAATAACTGGACAATACATTTATGTAACAAAAGGCAGCCAGTATGGGATTTATATAATGTTAATTTTTTTAGAACAGTTTGTTTAGTTGCTTTTAGAATAAAGATTGCTCACATACAGAAGAAATTGACTGACTTGTACCTGTTTGTAGTGTAACCCAAAAACAATAGCGGGCTCAAGAGTAATAATTAACATCCTCTAGACCAGTCCGTAGTACTCAAACTTTTTTTTAGGGGCCATAAACACGTTTCACTCACGGTGTCGCGGGCCGCAAACTACAAATATTTAGGTTTTAAATTTAAAAAAAAAACCTTTTTTTTATGTCATAGCAGGCAAATGAACAGGTGGGTCACCTGATGTTAAGTGATCACCACCGTCCAAAGACACTAATAACACCACTGGAGTTGAAAGTGCGTTGCCAGCCTATGTTTGGGGGAAGGTGAGGGAGGGGGAGAGGAGAGGAGAGGGATTGTGAGCCTCCGGCGCTCTCACTGGCCGAACGAAACGCAACAATGCAAGCACTGTTACTTCACGTCGGTGTTTCTGTGAGAGGGTGGTACCACCCCGGGCGAGCCGACCCATTCATGCTGAAACCAGTAATAGCTTCAGCGTGGCTCTACCACCTTCTAAAAAAACTTAATTTCAAATTAACCACGTATTAATGTAGTGAAAAATGGTTGTCCAATAAAACAGGCTTGGTATAACCCTTATATCATAAGGAACGGATAGCGTTCGGGTTATCAGGGATACATTTAATTCACTCAGCGTGGTTATAGTTTTTCTGATTGGCACGAAATTTAAAATAATTGAAAATAAAGTATAATCGGGTGGCCCAACTACAAAGACCCGGAGGGCCGCAGGTCGAGTGTCGCTGCTCTAGGCAGTTTATAATTTGTTACTAACAATATAATTTGAAATGGGAGTTTTCGGCGGGATTGTAGTCTGTCATGTAGTGGATTTTATATTTTATTCACAATCCTGTGTTACTTGACTCTATATTGTGTAAAATTGGTGGTGTTTTATGTAATATAGTTTGTTTATTGTGCATAAGTGAAGTGAATGGAAAATAATACCACGGACCATGAATTCTGAGATGCCACAAAAATTCCCTTTCCCGTAACAAGGGAGCCACCATCTTGTTGGAACTATAACATTGACATTGAAATGATCGCACGACATTAACTTGTAATAATATTAACTACTCGACAATGGCAGTGATAATCCAAAAGATTGAATGCCAAAAATAAAGTAAAAACAAAAAAATATTTGAAACGAGCTTTCATTGCTAACGTTACATAAGTTTATATATGCATATTATTATAATAGATAGGGAAATAATTGAAGCGATTATGACTTAGTTGATAACGTGTTCGGACACCGCGCCGAAGAATATAGGTTCGAATCCTAATAACTGAATTGGAGCTTACGGTGAAACAAAATATCGTGACGACACCATAGCATTGGTGGTAGCGCTTTTACCAAGTCCGTCGGGCTAGCTATCTCAACTTGAAAATCTGTCGCCAGTTGGTACCCGTGTACCGATATGTGCAATTGCGAACCAGCTCTCTCTATGTTTAATGTGTTTACTATCTTAGAACACATTGTTATATAACATCAGACGTGATTGTGGTCGAACGGTAAAACTTATACGATGTTATTACAAAAAAGTTAGATACGTATTGAATAGTTGCTTTAAAAAGGTTTCGTATTAATTGCACCGCGCTCGCTGAATGTTCGCCATCTTGCTCTTTTGTCTCGCTTTGGTTACGTTAGGTTTGACTTGCGAAAAAGGATATCGCGAACTTGCCTCGGGCGAGCGCGGTGCGTTTTACGAAACCTTTTTAAGGCAAGTATTTAACTTTTTTGTAATAGCACGGTTAGAGTATATGAAAATATATAACATACATATATGTGTTTACAGTTCAAAATGAGCTAAATACAATTTTATTCGTTCGTACATGTTCAATTTTTGAAGTGAAATCTTCTTTAGGTGCGTTGAGTGTTATTTTCGATAAGAGATAAATTAGTAACTCCGCGTCATGACATGCTTGTATGCGTGACCGAGTGTATTGCGTTTGCGCGGCTTGCGTCAGACTAGCGATGCGTAGTAGGTATAGGGGCCCGTGTATAGGTAATATTGATATTTTGCAGTTTATAATACGTTTGATTGATTAATACACTTTATATAAATGTAAATAATTATTGCTCCGAGTGCCGATAGATATGTAAACCACAGTAGTGTTAATAATGTCAATAAACAAATTCTAAAATTTAAATACTGTCATTCACACTACCATTAATTTAAAAATTCATATGAGAACACAGTTATTTAACTTATTTGGGCAGTCTTTATGACTGCCTCGAATTTTTATTAAGATTTCCAGTTTTTATACACCGAATACGAAGTTCAAATTTTGCCGTTCATAAAGAGATGTACAAATTTTGAAGGTTTTGAAAAATAGTGTAAAATATAAGGACTGCTGAAAGTGGGTTTAGCTCATTTTGAAATGTAATGGACTCATATATCACCAGCAAGCAACAAAACAACGAATTGTGGCAAATAAAAAAAAAAAACTTAATTAATTAATAAAATGTTCATCGTTAAACATTATAGATGTTGTGGAGATTTGATATAAATGATTTTTTTTATTTATTTATTTCGATCACTTGATGTCAAGTCATCACCACCGTCCATAGACACTTACAACACCAGGGGAGTCGCAAGTGCGTTGCCATCCTGTGTTTGGACCTCCGGCGTTCTCACTGACTAAACGAGACGCAACAATGCAAGCACTGTTACTTCACGTCGGTGTTTCTGTGGGTCGGGTGGTACTACCCCGGGCGAGCCGACCCATTCATGCTGAAACCAGTAGTAGCTTCAGCGTGGTTCTACCACCTAACAAAAATGAATGCTAATAAAATTAATTATATAACAGATTCCGCTACCAATATCCAACGGTGCCTCGTGAGGCGTATGGCAGGGTTGTCACCAAAGCGCCCCCGAACGTCGTCCGTACACCAGACTACGATGAGGTAAATAAATATCTTATATATAAAATTCTCGTGTCACAAAGTTAGTTACCGTACTCCTCTGAAACGGTTTGACAGATTTTTATGAAATTTTATATGCATATTCAGTAGGTCTGAGAATCGGCTACTATCTATTTTTCATACCCCTAAGTGATAAGGGTTGTCCACCCCTAAATTTTTTTTTTGTTTTTTGGACATTTTTATTTTATTTTATTTTGTTATAGTGTGGCATTAAAAAATACATACAAGCCTAAATTTTCACCCTTCTAACATCAACCCCTATTTTTTAATAGTAATTTTAGTAATTAATCATTTTTCATCCCACTCGATAACTGATCAATTATCACTTGGTAAGTTATCCCAGAGAAAGAGCTAATTAAAACCAAGTCGTCGTCTTTTTTGTGACTGTTTTTCACTCTATTTCGATTAAAATTTCCCTGAGCTTATGGCAAAGCTAAAATTTTTATACAAAAAAAAAAATACGCGCTTTTTCTGGATCAATACTCATTTGTCAGAATATACCGGTGTCACATCCCAGTAAACAGCACGGAGTAGGGATGATACCGACGCGGGTCTCCTGTTTCTCTCACACAATAAGCCTTCTCTCACTTCCTTCACAGTTTTCGGCCATTATTATTGTGTATGCATCAAGCAATAATTAATCTATTTTATTGCAATTTTTATTTTTGTTTTTGACATTACAGCAGAAAAAAATTATAATATATTAAGTTTTGTTTAAATATATTAAGTATCGTTATTCTGACTATTAAGATTAATTTCATACTACTGATCCATAAATATTTTTTTTTCTGTTGTAAAATCCAATACAAAAATAAAAATTGCAATAAAATAGATTAATTCGGTGTTTTCTTAACTTTAATCAAATCTTTTTCAAAGACAATTTATTTTTCGAGCTTGGCTGTCATCTTATCTTGTAGGAAATTAAATTCTCTTCAAAAGAGGTCCTTTGCAATTTTGGCGTCAAGTCAATAGATTTGGAGAAAAAGTCGAAAAACCACAATTTTTGAGTGAAAATCGACTATAATTTTTTTTACTAACCAGATACATCAAAGATTAAATATTTGCTACTAGGGCTTTTGAAGAAGAAGGATCCCTCTACAATTTCTTTCTATGGTCAAAGAATTTTGATGAAATGTCTCCAAGCTATAAATATTTTAAGCAAAAAACATTATTTTTACGTGTTAATTAAATGAGAAAACTTTAAATTCATTTAGCGAGTACTTAAAATTGGAATTAAGAGCCGTCCTTTGGTGGGAATTTTTTATTTAATAGTTCGAACGATATTCCGTCAATGGAGTAAAGAAAAAAAAATTGTCGCAAAAAAAAACCACCCTAATCAAGCATAGTAGTAACGTTTACAATTATTATTTTACTATATCAGTGTAACTCTCATATTAATTATATTTTCAAGTAAATTTATTATTAATTTGCTGAACTATAATTATTGATTCCTATTTTATTTATCTATCTATACTATAATAAAACTGTAACAAAGCGAAATCTGTACATTAAATATTTTTTGAAAATTTTGATCGGGGTAGACTTTGTTATCGATATAGAAGCCAAAAATAATCCTTTTACAATTTTTGTGTGTCTGCCTGTCTTTCTGGCCTTGTGAACACGTATCACTCTGAAATTACTGAACCAATTTTGACGAAACTTGACACAGTGATACCTAATATTACAAGGTTACATTTAGGATACTTTAAAATGCAGGGAGTTCTCCAGGATAACGAAAAACAAAAATTTGTAGTTAATGTAACTAGACTTTTTTGTGACACCTTAGTACAAGAGCCAGCAACGTTGGAAGAACGAGAATTTTAGAAAAGCTGGTTCTTTCATATGAAAGCCCGCACGCTGTTTGGAAGAACATAAAGATATATAAAAAACTGGCTTATTCGAATTCGTTGTCGAAACCGTTGCTACTAGCTCTTAGACGAATAGTTACAGCAAGTGACAGTTGACGCGTCGTGATCATATCTTTTTAATATTTATATTTTTCTTCAATACAATGGAGTGTGAAAAAGTTTTAATACAAGTTGAAAATAGTTATGATATCATTCAATGTTTAATTTATCATTATTTATTTTATGAACATATTTTATCATTTAATTTACAATTTAACTTTATCAACTTGATATTTTATAATGTAAACTATACTGGCTGTATAGTAAACGTCTACAAAAAGGGAAAGGAACTTCGTTCCAACTGGGGATCCATAGACCTCTCAAGCTTTTTTTACATTACCGCCAATATATGTAGGTTAGTTTTTATTTTAAATGAACCCGGTAGATGATGTTACGATCGGTTTGTAGGCTTATTTTAAAAGATTTCTCACATACCATCTGGGTATATGTTTGAATCCCTCGTTAGTTTGGATTTACAGTTGGAAACGGTAGGTGTGGCTGCAATCGGGTTTTAGGTTTATTAGTACATTACATAAGAGTTACATTCCATTGTAGAAGATGAATCTCAATTAGAATTCTGTCAGTACGTGTGTTGTTTCGATATTTGGAAAATTAATTTTCTAAATATTGTTGAGTCTTGAAGTTTGTGAATCTACGATTAAAATAATTAATTGAGGTGTTTGCAGTTACCATACTATGTTATATTTATACTAATATTATAAAGAGAGGTAAAGTTTTGTTTTCGAGGAATCCTTGGTACCACTAATGTGATTTAAAAAAATATTTCTCTGTTAGAAAAGTATATTATCCCAAGTTCAGTATCTCAGCGAAAAAGGTGGTTTATATGTAAAAGTAAAAGACTGTAAAAACTAACTTTATTTCTTTTTAAATGGGTCAAAGTACGACTAAAGCAAATTGGCAATGATATAATATAAAAACAATAAAATTATGTAACGGTAAAACAAACAAACAACTCCAGTGAATAACTGAAATTGTTTTATAAGAAATTTCGTATGGGTTTGAAACTTGGTAAAAAATATATAAACTTTTCTATAGTAATCGTATTTAACAAAGAAGCCGACTCGAGACGTGGGACGATCTGCGTTTCAAATATTATATTTGTACAAAGCGAACTTGATTGAATAATTTTTGGAAAAATTTTTTCGTTTCATATTTTAAGCACTCTAATATTGTTATTTATTCAACAACACAACATATTTTAAGAGAGCACTCACGCAGCGCTTCGCACTTTATTTTGAAGCGACGCAGAGTTTTTGTTTTCCAGGTGTCGCTAGTTCCGCGTCGGTCGTGCATTTTGTTTTACGCTGGCATTTTAAAATGGAGCGAAAAGGATTACGCTTGTTCAGTGTTATTTTTACAAATTGCAAAACAGAATAGTGTATAACAGTTATAACAACAATTATATATTATTAAGTAATATAACGGTGTTACATTATATTATGATTATAATAATTATTGTCATAATTGTGATATGTAACGGTGACATTTAATACATATAATAATCCTTGATTGATATCTAGCCGTTTCTGACATCATAAGAGTATATCAGCCTCCTAATTCCGTATCTATATATCGTATAATGTAAATCTAACGTGTCTGTGCGTTTTTTAGATTTTTCTGAAAACAATTGTTTCAGCTGTCTTGGAATAAGTAATAAAATATAATTCATTAATTTTTAGAAATATTTGTCTATCTGTCTGTCTGTTTGGATGGTCACGCATCACTGCTAAAGTACTGCGTTCGATAAAACCTCACCAAGAAAATCATAAAGCATATCCTCAAGTAACATTTAGTCTTAATTTCATTAAAATCGGTTCACTATATCATAAGCTACTGTAATTTTAATGACGACACGACTTAAGTGCGCAAGAAAAGTAAATAAGTAAATGGACTTAATTCATTCAGATGATTTTGTTAATCACTGTTTTTTTTACATTAGGTTCCACGCGGACACAGCTATTTAAAGAATAAAACCTAAAATGATTAATACCGAACTACGGTAACCTTTTTACCAATTTTATTTTACTGTTAATTATAGTCGTGGTTGCTTGAAACTCTGAGGAAAAGCGTAATTGTATGTAGCACGGATAATACTCTGGAAATCCTTCTATCTGCAAGTAAAAGTCTTAACAAAATCAATTCCACCGTTTTGGAGATTATCTCGAACAGGCAACGGATTATTCAAAATGAACTCGTTTATATTAAAGAGGTTGTAGGCGGCTGCTAAAATGAATGGATAATTTAATTTATAAATAGAATTAAATATATTATAAGTTCAAAACTGTATATAGAAGATATTAAAAGTTGCCCGCGCCATTTTCCCGAGGAAGCTTCAGAACAACTTTCCTTAAAGCTACTTAATTGTTTAAGCTGTTAAATATTCAGGAACTTTGTTAATGTGGGATAAACCGCTTTCGGATTTATTAAATATCAGGCTATCAGATACGCCCAGATTTACAAACTTAAAGTAAACATATCTTAGTAATTGCGCCACAGTAGACTATGTCTATCTATATCAGGGTTGAAAATTTTGTACAATGAATACGAGTACAGTGGAAAGACACCTTCCAATGATATTATAACTAAAAAAGTGTTAATACGTTACCTACACGATATTTTGACAAACCAAACGGTACGATAACGCACACATACGTAAAGTAATATTGTAACGCCACACTGTCTTAGATAAAATGTGGAAGTAAGATGGCGTATTCTCAATATCGGTGGTGAAAAAGAAATAGCTATATGTTGCTTAGATACGGCCGGATTGACGGGGCTAGATCACGTTTGCCAGTTATCCAAGTTTTACCAAGGCGCTGTCGAAGCGCTTATGACGTATCTACAGCTTTTTGGTTATTATATCACTGGCACCTTCTATTTCATTTATGAAGGAGTTACTTTGCCGAAATCCATTATTAAACAGTAGAGTGGACGTTACTTTGCACTTCCGCCTGAATTTGATTGGTCGCTGACACGTCTTACACAATCTCTCAGAATTTGGATTTTTTTAAGAGAAAACTTTTTTCCGCTTTAAGTGATTTAAAAAAAATTGGTAGGGGGAGAAGCTTATGGCTTCACGTCACTGATGGCCTTGACATACTAGTGACGTATTACACTTACGTCAGACTAGCAAAGCGTAGTATGGTGGCATGTGTACATGTAATATTGATATTTTGTATTGAGCTCGTGCAGTCCATCATATATTTGATTCATTAATAAATTGTATAGAAATATGTATAATTATTGCTATCGTATAGATGTAAAACCAGGTTAATGTTATTAAATTCAATTTACGAATTATGAAATTTACATAATTCAGAATATAATTGACTTTAAAATTCAAAAAAGAACACAGTTATTCCATTGCTTTCAGTGTTCATTACTGTCGGCAGTGTGATCAACTTTTTATTGTTTCAAGTACACTAGACAGTTATTATTCTAAATATTTTTTTAAATAAATTATAGCCTGTGTTATTGTGATGCTACTACTGCAAATGTTCAAGAAAATCTTTTAGGAATTTTTGGTAGTCTCATGTCATGTAGTGGATTTTATATTTTATTCATGGTGTGTTATTTGTCTGTATATTTTGTAATATTAGTGGTGTTGTGCACAAGTGAAGGGGATCGGAAATAATACCGCGGAGCATGGACTCTGACTTGCCACAAAAACTCCCCGGAAAGTTCTAATAAGACGGCCACCATCTTGAAATGATCGCAAGAAACTTGTAATATGATTATTTCTCGACAATGGTTACCAAAAAAAAAAAAAACAAAATCCGTTCTGCATTTTTTGCGCGAAAGAGAAAGATACATACGTTCATTCTCACAAGCCTTCTCATTTGTAATACTGAATCTATACTAATAATATTATAAAGAAGTAAAGTTTGTGATTTTGTGACGTTGTAGGGGATAATATCTGGATCTACTAAACCGATTTTGTAAATTCTATTACACATAGAAAGCCACATTATTTGTGAGTGTCATAGGCTATATAATAATCCGGAAAATGAAAACACTTTTTTGTGGAAGTCGAATTTGCAAGGTAAGTCGGAGAAAAACAGTCGAACGAAAACGTTTCTTATGAACGCTGTCGTAACGATGAGAGATATATGATTGAGTTCCAGAGAAAAGTTGTAGAGCGTGATAATGCCTACAAAAAAGTCATCGACAGCATATGTATAACTTTTATATTTAAGTCACAAGTAGTAGTTTTTATAAATGTTTACTGCCCAACGAAGTGGGCACGGGTCAGCTAGTTTATAATATAGTATATTTTAAAATTTCGTGACGAATGTTCTAGACTAATATACATGAAATACTAATTATTAAGTCAAGGCCAATAAGAGTTTTATAAGATTTAAAACGGTCTTTTCGCATGCACCGTTATCTGGCCCTGTGGCGCAACGGATAACGCGTCTGACTACGGATCAGAAGATTCCAGGTTCGAATCCTGGCAGGGTCGCGTTCACTTTTTGTAATTTTTTTTTCGTTATTGTACAATACATAAGATATTATAAAGTATCGCTTAGTAACACAATATTTATACCTCGTGCGTGTCACATTATGTGATCAATGATTTATTTATAACTACGGTGTTTACCGTACGACCCGATAAAGACCACCAACCTAACATTATAAGTGTTCGTGTGAATCATTCACGTTTTCATCATAGCGTCTGCGTAATGTAATTTTACCTATTGATACGTATTTAGAAGAAAATTTGTGGCTAAAATATTATAATGAAACACGGCAAGATTCAAGTGACATTGTTAAGCAAAGTAGGAAGTTTGGGGAGTAAAATACGTCGTTTCCAAAATTTTTCAGTTTTATTGATAGTTCTCTCCACATTCTTGCTTTAGCTATCCTATTTTTATATAAATAATGAGAAGTACTTGTATTGATGTGATAATTTTTTCAAAGGACATCACGCACACGCTCATGTGAACTGGTTTGAACTCGCATGCGACGGTCCGCTCGATGCAAACAAGCACGCTGGTGCGATCGCGCCGTTCGCCCGCTCTCGGGAGTTGCATGTTAATGCATCTATTTGACACGAACGCCACACGCTGTGCTCAGGCCGTACACTACACCGTGCTATGGCTTCATCACGTTGTTTTCCTTCATCGGAAACTCCCGTTCATTCAAGGATTCGAACCTACGTCGATCGACGCCGTGTCTAAAAACATTAACCACTGAACCCATCATCGCTTCGTTAATCGGGAGAAATAACAAACATTTTTTATTTATATATACATCGAAAATACATTGAAACCATTCCATTCTGTTTATTTTCTGTCTTACGGTCAAATGAACGAACTTTTTTGAATAAATTAAGCTACGGTTTTAAATTTGCAGACTAAAAATATTCTATTTAATTTAGTGTTGTTAAAATAATAGGTCTTTACCTATGAAATTGCCGTTCTGCAGTACTGGCCATTTCCAATCAAAATAATTTTTGTTTGGCTAAGAATTCTAATTTCAAATTAATTATATTTTAAAAACATTTAATTCTTTTTCCAAAAGTAGTCATTTGTTTATTAGTGTTACATTTTCATCACATTTCAATCTTTTTTTTCATCATGTATACGTTAAAAATTCGAGTAATTATGGAATATGAGTACCGTCGTGGCAGCAACGCGGCACGCAACATCAACGACGTTTACGGAGCTAACACTACAAACCAACGCACCACCTGTTATTGGTTTGCTCGCTTCCGTTCTGGGAATTTCGACCTGAAAAATGAACCTCGCGGTCGTCCGAAGACTTTGGTCGACAATGACGAATTAAAGGCGATTGTGGAAGCTGATGATACACAATCTACGGCTGAATTAGCAGCGTTCGACGTTAGCGTCAAAACAATATTGGTCCATTTGCGTCAAATTGGCAAGGTAAAAAAGCTTGACAAATGGGTGCCCCACGAACTCATGATCGCCAGCGCGAATTACGCGTCGAGACGTGCCTTGCACTGCTCAACAGACACACATATGAAGGAATTTTGAACCGCATTGTTACCTGCGATGAAAAATGGATTCTGTTTGATAACCGCAAGCGCTCAGCAAGTTGGTTGGATCCTGGTTCAGCACCTAAACAATGCCCGAAACGAAAACTTACCCCTAGAAAAGTGATGGTCACTGTTTGGTGGTCTAGCACCGGTGTGATTCATCACAGCTTCTTACCAAACGGGGTGAGCATTACTGCAAATGTGTAACGTGAAGAACTGAACACAATGATGGAGAAGCTGGCACATCTCCAACCAGCATTGGTCAATCGCTCGTCTCCGTTGCTCCTGCACGACAACGCGCGACCTCATACTGCACAGCAGACGGTCTCCAAGTTGCAAGAACTGGGGTTGGAAGTTCTCCGTCATCCGCCCTACTCACCAGACCTTGCGCCTACAGACTACTACTTTTTCCAGAATTTGGATAACTCCTGGGCGGGAAAAAAATTCAATACCCGAGAGGCAGTACAAAATGCCTTTGAAGAATTTGTTGCCTCCCGTCCAGCTGATTTCTTTAAGAAGGGCATCAATAAACTGCCACTGCGTTGGCAAAGATGCATTGATTGCATGGGTGATTACTTCGATTAATACAAATAAAAAATACATGAAAAAAATTCGTTTAAATTTTTTCATACAAAATGGCAATTTCATAGGTTTTCAAAATCGTTTTAGATCTACATACCTATACTAATGTTATAAAGCTGAAGAGTTTGGTTACTTGAACGCGCTAATCTCAGGATCTAATGGTCTGATTTGAAAAATTCTTTCAGTGTTACATAGCTCATTTATCGAGGAAGGCTATAGGCTATATACCATCACGCGAAGACTGATAGGAGCGGAGCACCAATGAAGAATGTTTCAAAATCGTTTTTTCCCCCTTTTGATAGCTTCCGCTGCGTGTTAGCGTTAGCCCAAAGTTACTAGTTCCACGCGAAATGGCGAGTAGAATCTAGTACTTATATATTTACGTTTGTGATGACAGACAGTTAGTTCTCTATGTAGCCTGAAATAAAAAGCAATTCTACAAGCATGTGATGGCTTGGTTGATAGCGTGTTCGGACACAGCGTCGATGAACGTAGGTTCGAATCCTAGCAACTGAGTCGAAGCTTACAGTGAAGGAAACATCGTGACGAAGATATAGTACGATGGTAGGGCTTTTTCTAAGGTCGCTTGCTGCAGCCTAAAGTTGGAAATCTGTCGCCAAGCACCAGTTGGTACCCGTGTTCCGATATGTGCAATTGCGAACCAGCTCTCTCTATGTTTAATGTGTTTACTATCTTCAATCACATTGTTATATAACATCAGACGTGACTGTGGTCGAACGGTAAAACTTATGCGATGTTATTACAAAAAAGTTAAATACGTATTGAATACTGGCTTTAAAAAGGTTTCGAATTAAATGCACCGCGGTCGCTGAATGTTCGCCTCTCTTGCTCTTTTGTCTCGCTTTGGTTACGTTAGGTTAGACTTGCGTAAAAGGATAACGCGAACTTGCCTCGGGCGAGCGCGGTGCATTTATTACGAAACCTTTTTAAAGCAAGTATTTAACTTCTTTGTAATAACACCGATGAAGTATAATAAAAAAGTAGTTGTGCCCGCAACTTCGTTCGCGTGAAACCTTATGTAAAAAAACAGCGATTAATAAAGTCATCTGAATGTATGAAGTCTATTCACTTATCTACTTTTCTCTCGTACTTAAGTCGCGTCGTCCCTAAAAGTACAATAACTGTTGATAGAACGAATCGATTTTTATGAAACAAAGACTAAATGTTACTCGAAGATATTCTTTATGATTTAGAGTGTTTATCTTGAACGCAGTATTGTGGCAGTGATGCGTGTTCATACAAACAGTCAGACAGACGGACATTTCTAGAAATGATTGAAATGTATTTTGTTACATATACCTAGACACCGGCAATTTTTTTTTTACGAAATTCTAAAAAGTATAGACACGTTACATTTACATTCTTATTATATGTGATACTAATGTTATAAAGAGGTAAATTTTATGCGTTTGTGACGTTGTAGAGAGTAATCTCAGGAACTACTGGTCCGATTTGAAAAATTCTTTCGGTGTTATATAGCTCAGTCACCGAGGATGGTTATAGGCTATATAACATCAAGCTAAGACTAATAGGAGCGGAGCACCAATGAACAATGTATCAAAATCGGGCTTTTTTTCCTGTTGGGAGCTTCCACTGCGTGTTAGCGTTAGCACAAAGTAACTATTCCACACGGACGAAGTCGCGGGCAGAGGCTAGTAGAAGATAAAGATTTTCATAAATATTTATGAAATGATAACACTGAGATAGTGTGGTCGTATAATACGAGCAGAAGCTTTGAGGAAATATAAACACCGTGATAACACCATCACATGGTAGTAGAGGTTTTTCTAAGCTGGCTTGCTTAACTACCAGCAACAAATTGAAAATCTGTACCACTATAGGTGTGTTCCGACAGCTGCATGCATATCGTCCTTTAAAATAAGTTTATAGCCAAACGCTAAAACACTTAACTAACTAATTTAGCGAATTCGACACTTAAATCTACTTTTTCACAGATGTATGGTATGCTGAACGTTCCACACACTTCTGGAAAGATCTTACGGTTCCCGGGTCCATCGCGATCTCGTGGCGGAGCGACCTTCATGGTACCACCACAGCGTGACAGGTAAATATAGCAAGAATGTGTATAATAAAATATACTTGTAGGCGCAAACGCCCGTTCTACCATGAAAAAGTATTTACACTGACGTAAATATTACCCACTAATACAAAACAAGCCTATAAAAGGTGTAGTTCAACTAAGTTAGTTTAGTTAGTTGCCCGACACGAAGTACATACACGAGTTACTGAGGCACACATACTTAGTACACTTGTGTATCTCACTAATTCCTATATGTATGAATATGTAGTTTAATTTTTTTTTTATATCATTGGAGGCAAACGAACAGGTGGGTCACCCGATGTTAAGTGATCACCACCGTGATCACAACCGTTATTTGTGAGTGTCATAGGTTATATATTAACGCGAAAAATGAAAAGACTTTTTTGTGGTAGTCAGATTTGCGAAGTAAGACAGAGAAAAAATGGTCGAACGAAAACGTTTCTTACGAACGCTGCCTTAACGATGAGAGATATATGATTGACTTCTAGAGAAAAGCTCTAGAGCGTGATAATGCGTATAAAAAGTCAGGGACAGCATATATCTAACTTTTATATTTAAATCACATAAAAGTAGTTTTTTATATTAAAAAAATAATTTAAATCGGGAAGTGATGTTTACTAGTTATAATATCAATAAGAATTATGAATTCTTATCAATATCTAATGATATAATAACTGAACCACAGCAACGCGTAGCCTGGTCAGGTGGTTATATAAAAAGGCATACACAGAAAAAATACTGACCCCAAGGATTGAGCCAAATACACATTAACGCAAGCAAAACCACGAGCAACCGTTACATAGTTTTTATTAATAAAATTCTATCATAGGTTTGAAGCTTTGAAGAAACTGATCCGTCAGGAACACGTACGTGAGCTGCAGCGCAAATACGAAGCCGAACAGAAGCAGGAGTTAAAGGACTTGGCTGCGGGTCGCAGGTAAATGGTTTACGTAATATGTTACGTACGATTCGACCATATTCTTCTTTATCGTCATTGAAAAGTATGGCCAAAGATGGAACAAAACAGAAAGCGTGGAGTTCGTTCTAGATAGATATAACTGGCGGAAAATATCAATAGGTGTATAGTAATTTAAAACTACAGGACACAAGATGGCTAGATAGATAATAAAATTTCTATGGTTCCATAATTACATTTTTCCTTAACTACATTGAAGCATATGTTCTAGATAATGGTTATTAGGCAGCATGATTACTTTTTCTTTTACTCAGACACTTTTGTAATTTTTCCCGATATTCTTTTACGCCAAAGCTTTTAGAAATATACCAGACCCATCAGAACCGAATCATTAGAACCTATCGTATAACTCCTTTTTTAAAAGAAAAATGTGTGCGTGTACTAGTGTACACACGTAAGAAGTGAAACTTCTTTAAGGCCTTATTTTTCGCAAAATGATCTATATGCAACTTTCCAGAAATTGGTTAAATAAAGTTAAATTAGATAAAGTTTAAACAAAAGGATTTTATTATCATAGACATGAATACAAATAATTCAATTATTTCACTTTAACTTTTTGCTACTAAGATTATTACAGCATTTCATTAATTGTAATAGAATTATTACTAAAATTAGATAAAGTTTAAACAAAAGGATTTTATTATCATAGAGATGAATACAAAAAATGTGACGGTAAATTTTTTTCCAACGCCGATAAAGAAGTTTCACTTCAAAAAAGATGGCGCGTAACGGAAAAATGTGACGCGTAACCGAAAAATGTGACGGTAAATTTTTTTCCAACGCCGATAAAGAAGTTTCACTTCAAAAATTTGATCACTTACTTCACATAGCATTTTAACAATCTCATTATCAGAAAATATGTATATTAAAATTAACTTTTTGAACTTTTATCACTAACTTTATTGTTCATATAGTGTTTCTCGTGTTAAACTGTACTTCTTTCCTTAATTCAGTTGACCAGATTATACATTGCGAGTTCGGAATTAAATTAAAAATTATAACTACGAGCCCTGTAGAATTCGAAAAACTCCATTCTCTAAGATATAACTTAGACATAAACATATATTTGTTGTCGGCATAATGATTTGGACAATTAAACAACAATAGAGTATTGTCACTGGCAATTGAGTAAATCACACCATACCTAAGAAAAAACAACATTCATTATTATCTTCTATATAATAAGAATGTAAATCTATCGTGTCTGTACTTTTCGATTTTCGTAAAAAAATTTATTACCGGTATGTAGGAATAAGTAATAAAATACATTTCAATCATTCTTGGAAATGTCTGTCTGTTTGTATGAACACGCATCACTGTAAAGTACTGGATTCACAATAAAACCTCAAACCAAGAAATCATAAAACATATCCTCGAGTATAACTTAGTCTTTGTTTCATTAAAATCGGTCCACTCTATCAAAAGTTATTGTAACTTTAATGACGACGCGACTTAGTTACGAGAATACCACGTGGTATGGATATTGAGATGCCACAAAAACTCCCTAGAAAATTCTAACTAGGGGGCCACCATCTTTTTAGAACATTGAAATGTTCACAACACACTTGTAATATTACCTGCTCGACAATGGTAGTAAAAATCGAGGAGATCGTTTGCCTAAAAAAAGGAAGTTAAGTGTACATTATTGCAAAATGTATCTAATTCCATCTCATTTCATTTGAAGCTTACAAATCATTAAATTTCGTAAAAAATTAATGCGTCTCTTTTCGAGTATAGAGATAATCCGAATGTCAATTATTTTTCTGGTCTTTAATAAAAAAAGTCTCTTTGAAGTCTCCCCCGGAGGAAATGTAATCAGACGACTGTTAGAATCATTACATCTTGGTATTTCCTCGTCTTTGTTCCTTTCCTTTTCGTGTTATTTCCAACATTCTACCTAGAAATAATGTAGACGTTATTATGTTTTACAAACAAATACGGAATGCCGTTAACGATGTATACAATGTCGCTAGAATCGCATAAACGGATTAGCTTTTTATTCGTACTATACATTGACATATAAATACCTAAGACACACAGTCTTCTACATAATATGAATGTAAATATAACGTGTCTGTATTTTTTCGATTATCGTGAAAAAACATGTTGCAGGTGTCTAGGAATAGGTAACAAATATACATTTCTACCCACTCATTAATTAATAATATATATTGTTACTGCTTCTACAAACACACGACACTACAATCATATGTTTGTCGTCTTAGTCTACGAAAATGCCTATAAAAAACAGAATCATGTGTCATAAAAAAACTTGATATTTAAAAAATAGTTACATATAAAAAGTGTACCTTGTATTTTATTGTGTACAGCCACGTTCCTTTTAAGAAATAACGTCTTGGAACTAAAACCAAAGAGAGAATAGACAAAAGTACTGTAGACTATTACATAGCAGTTGTTTTCAAAGCAACCGCTACTTAATTAGACGACTCTAGTTGTGTACGCGGGTTACTTTAACAGAGCAAACGAGCACCTAGTTTCTTGTAAACGCCAGTAAAGTTCAACAAGGTATTTTAACTTCAGCGAAAACTTGTTGTTGTGTTTACAAAAAGCTTTTCACTTGTAATTTAATTAATAAAGGATTTCTATTCGATTAGAAGCTTTTATTAATAACTAACCGATACCCGCGAATTCGCCCGCGTTATTTATTGAAGTGAAACTTCTTTATCGGCGTTGGAAAAAATTTACCGTCACATTTTTCCGTTACGCGCCATCTTTTTTGTATTCATGTCTATGATAATAAAATCCTTTTGTTGAAACTTTATCTAATTTAACTTTATTTTTTAATATATTAATGAAATTGTTTGCGATAAAGAAAGAAAGGGTTTTTTTTTTTTTTTTTGTTTTTTTTTTTTTTTTTTTTTTTTTTTTTTTTTTTTTTTTTTTTTTTTTTTTTTTTTTTTTTTTTTTTTTTTTTTTTTTTTTTTGTTTTTTTTTTTTTTTTAACCAATTTCTGGAAAGTTGCATATAGATCATTTTGCGAAAAATAAGACCTTAAACAAGTTTCACTTCTTACGTGTGTACACTAGTACACGCACACATTTTTTATAGTAATAGAATATTTTTGATTAAATATAAAAAAAAATTGAGGCTGTCATAAGGACTACCGACCGAAGTGAAAACTCAAAACAATGTGATAACTGTGTTTTTTTTTTTTAATTTTTAAATCAATTATCAAAAATCAAAATACTCTTTATTCAATTTAGGCCCTGAGAATCAGTGCCTTCTTTTGATGTTCATAAGTGTATGAACGTCAAAACTACCGACGGTTCGGAAAACAACCCAGTCATCGAGAAGAACCGGCAAGAAACTCGATCTGGTTTATCTTTTCTTAATAACTAACATATATATTTTTTTATTATTACAACAATAAACACATAAAGCTACATTCGTTTTTAGTGGTTGCACAGAGAGAGGCGTCACTTATTATACAATTATAATATGAATTATTTAAATATCAAAATTCGTAAATTGAAATTATTAATATTAGTCTGGATTTCACTTCTATTAGCACTCTCGGCAATAGATATATACATTTTATATAATTGATTAGTTAATCAAACATGTAATAGGCTTCACAGGACTACACAGGCCGCCATATTACGCGTCTCTCGTCATCGTTGACGCGAACCCATAAGTTTTGCCCTACTAAAAATCGCCCCTTAAGTTTATAGAAGTTTTAACTTCAAAAATTGAAGCAAATATATACTTACTTTACCTACGAGATCTCTTTAGTTGTTGTAGTGCTTTTACTAAACGTAGTTTTTTAAAACTATGAATGATTATATTATAATCTTATTGATTATATTGATAACTAGCGGGCCCGGCAGACGTTTTCCCGCCCTGATTACAAAAAAGTCCTTCACAAATTATATACCAAAACGTTCCTCATGAATCACTTTATCCACTGGTGAAAACCGCTTGAAAATCCGTTCAGTAGTTTTTGAGTTTATCGCGAACAGACAGACAGACAGACGCGGTAGAGGACTTTGTTTTATACTATGTAATGATTTAAATTATGTGCATAAAAACTTTGAAAACCTGCATTTTGTAAAGGACCGGCATGATCTAAACACTAGAAACTGTAACAAACTGGTCGTCCCATGTTTCAGACTTAGCAAAACCAGTAATAGTTTCTTAGGTAATAATAGTGTTAGGTTCTACAATAAAGTCCCAAAACATATTACCAATCGGACTGTAAATTTAAGCGCCATGTCAGGCAGGTTTTAGTGTCGAAAGGCTATTATAGAGTGGATCAATATGTGAACGATGGTGATGTCTGGAATTGACTCCTCTCTGTGCATCCACTAAAAACGGTATTGTAACGTATAATGTATTCAAAATAGTTTTGACGTTCATAAGCGCCTTATTAGGGCCTAAACTGAATAAAGTATTTTTGATTTGATTTGATTAGAGGTGGTAGAGCCACGCTGAAGCTATAACTAGTTTCAGCGTGAAAGTGTCGACTCGCCCGGGATAGTACCACCCTCTCACAGAAAACCGACGTGATGTGAAATAACAGTCCTTGCATTGTTGCGTTTCGTTCGGTCAGTGAGAGCGCCGGATAACCCACCTCCCCTCCCCCAAACACAGGATGGCAACGCACTTGCAACTCCCCTGGTGTTGTTAGTGTCTATGGACGGTGGTGATCACTTAACATCAGATGAACCACCTGTATATTTGCCTCCTATGAAATAAAAAAAAATGATATTTTTTTGTTTAGATAAGGACGAAGTGTCCGAGATAAAACTAAAAAGGATTTATCTAATAGTTTTTGCATGATATGCATACAACGGCATGACAGGCAGATTTATTTTATATAGATTTATTTATTCCGTTTTAATTTGTTTAACAATTATCTAAATACTGTAGGAGAGAATAACATCACGTTGTTTTTTTGTTCATAATCACAGTGCATTCAACCCTATTTCCTCTAAAATTGCATTTTTATTAAAATAATCATTTATTCATCATAAAACATCGGGTTGATGTTAACGTATCTTCTGGTACTTTCTTGTCTAAGTATAAGTCACCAAGTTCCCATAACTTCTTCAAGAATCAATCAATACCTTTTATAGATTTTATAATCTATACTAATATTATAAAGAGGTAAAGTTTGTGACGTTGTAGGGGGTAATCTCAGGAACTACTGGTCCGATTTGAAAATATATTTCAGTGTTATATAGTTAATTTATCGAGCTATATATCATCACGCTAAGACCAATAGAAGCGGAGCACCAATGAAGAATGTTTCAAAATCGTTTTTTTTCCTCTTGAGAGCTTCCACTGCGTGTTATCGTTAGCCCAAAGTAACTATTCCACGCGAACGATGTTGTGGGCAGAGGCTAGTTCTTTATAAAACATCGGGATGATGTTAGGGTATCTTCTGGTACTTACTTGTCTAAGTATAAGACACCAAGTTCCAATAACTTCTTCAAGAATCAATACCTTCTATAGATTCTATAATAAGTTAAGTATAGATATAGTATACATAAGATTCCTAAAGTATTTCAATTTTATCAGTCAAATGGGTGAACTATATTGAACTGTTGCTTGCCATATAATTCAAGTGTGATTAGAATCGTTATGAGGTTCAGGAAAACGGGTTAAGATTTACTTTCTTTTCCAGTAATGATGATTACGTATACGGAACTTACGGCGAACAAGAACCTAGAGGTCTGCAGACCCTACACGTACCGGAGTACACGCCTGATGAATCTGCCTACAGGCATGCCAAGTAAGCCTTAGACATTTTTACCTCTATCTTTCATACTTTGTTTTGATTATATGACCAACTGCATATAGAAGAACTAAAGTTTATATAGCGTTGAACTTAAGGATATAGATAGGTGAGTAAATCAAATAATCATTATTCCTGCATAGATTTATTGTATTTCTGAAACTTACACTAATTTGACAGTAAATTAACTTCTATCGCTGGTTTTTTTTATTTAGTTTTTCCCAGTTAACCTTCCTGATCAATATTTGCATAAATTCTGATTGATTTATATGTTATAATCCTAACTAATATTATAAATGCGAATATGAGTTTGTTTATTATGCTTATCTTAACTTCTCAATCGAGCGTCCTTCAATTTCGCACATATTATGTTGTCAGGGGTATAGAAAAATATATATGGTTGGATTAATCTAGAAAAAAGTACTTTTCTTGAGGGATAGGTTAAATCTACACTACACTCTCTACACTAAGTAAGTGAAAACTAGCTATATATGCCATAGTGTACGGCCTGAGTACGGCATGCGTTCGACGCGACGGGGCGTGGAACGATCGAGAGCGCTATCTATGGAGAGCGCGTTCACTGAGTGGCCTTACTGCACGCTCAGCGTTCGTGTGAATCATTCACGTTTTTATTTTAGCGTCTGCGTGCGTAGTACGATATTATTGATATATATTTGGATGGAAGAAAATTTGTGGCTAAAATATTGTAATGAGCACGGAAAGGTTCAAACAACATTTTTATGCAAAGAAGGAAGTTTGGGGAGTCCCATACGTCGTTTCAAAAATTTTCAGTTTTATTGATAATTCTCGCCAGACTCTTGCTTTAACTATTCTATTTCTTCATAAATAATAAGAAGATTACCATATTTCTAGTTTAGTTTGTATTGACGAGATAATTTCTTCAAAGGATATCACGCACACGCTTGCGTCGCCGCTGCAAAACACAAAAACAGGTTTAAACTCGCATGCGACGCCCCGCTCAATGCAAACAAGCACGCTGCTGCGCCATCACCGCACGCCCGGCACACAGGACACCTACGTGTTGTGTACGGCCAGAGTGGACGCTTAAATCGAGCGTCGAGCGGTGCTTCGCGTGGAAGTTCAAACTAGTTTGTGTTTTGCAGCGGCGACACGAACGTGTCCGTCATGTCATAAGAAGAAATTATTTCGATGATACAAATACAGAAATATGGTTGTCTTCCCATTGTTTATATAAAAATATAATAGTCAAGGCACGAGTGTAGAGAGAACTTTCAATAAAACTGGAAGAAAACGTGACTGATTCACACGAACGCTGAGCGTGCACTATGGCCACTCAGTGAACGTCCTCTCGACCGCTCCATGCTCCGCAAAATGCCCCACCGAACGCATATTCACTCACGTCTGCATCTATTTGACACGAACGCCGCACGTTCCGTCCCGCTGGACGCTCGATTTAAGCGTACACGCAGACCGTACACTACGTAGAGATAATTAGCATGCATATAAATCTAGTGCTCACAAATGACAAAGCATTAATGATATTAAAAATACTTAAATTTTAAATAAACTGTAGTTCTATCTATATATAATACAATATCTTTGTAGTATATAGTTGAATTAAAAGATTTGGCAAGCTTTCAGGAATAGTACTTTTAGTTATATACCAATTAGTAAAAATTTCAATAAATACTTCACATCAATCGAAGTTCCAAACTAAGACAAAAACTATCTGCAGTTCTTCGTAATAATCTACAATTTTCTTACAGAAAACCGCCAACAGGAAGCCGTCAAATATCTCAATTCTCCCGTTACTCCGATGTGATGCTGCCACCAGTCCGTCGCACGTTCTACCACCCTTACTACGACTACGCAACTCCCGATTTCATCCCCTACATGTATTGAATGAACCCTGCTAGGACTTTCGGACTGTCGTGGATCTCCAACTACTATACGAAATGATTCGACAACTCCTGGGAACTCTTCTCTCCCAACGTACAAAAATAAAGCGGGCTTTAATTCCAAACAACCAACGATCATATCGAAGGCATATCTCGTTAACTATCGCTTCAACAAATCAAGTCTTTTAAAATGCGAGCTTCCCCGGCATTACCTGCAATATTTTATACTTATATATATATTTAAAAAATCTAGATTGTTTTCTATATAGATATGCTTTTATATCTTGTCACTTTTGAAATTTGCATTGTATTTTTCGATAGGTTTAAGATTTAACGGAGATCCCTTGTTGGGATATCCGATCCTTTAGCGTGAGTAAACTCATAACTGTAATATTGAAGACAATAATGCACTTTGTATACAAATTGAGCAATTATAAAACCTGATAACCATACTGTCAATTTTCTATATTTTGACGAAACGTGACAATAAAAAAAATATTGTAATCGGACAATAAAATTATATTATTATTAATTGTTTATGAATCGATGTTTAGTAGTTGATAAGCGTGTCAAAAATTATATACCTATATATCCATTAATTTAATAGATCATTAAATATAATTAATGGTTTCAATACCGCAGCCGTCGGATATTTAGCTTTATAGAATAATTAAGTTATTTTACACTAGACTTCTTCGAAAGATTTTCCTCCCTTAAATGTGAAGATATAAAAAACATTCATACGAATACTTTACGCATTGTGTCCGTGAGTTGGAAAGTTTTTTATTAGCATTCTTGGAATACTGTCTGAGGCCGTCGCGTTGTGATGCGACCTCCTCAATGACTCGTACTTAAAAAAGGAATTCTTTCCATTCATTCGACTTTTATGTAATTTATAAAAGTAAATTGAACGAATAACTTACTTTGATACGTAAAGTATTTTATAGACATACTTTTTTGCATACAACTTTAATCAAAGACTTAAAAACATAATCTTTGGTCAATATTTTTTTTCAATCTGTTACTCGTCGTTGACATAGACAATAAAATGGACTTTACATGTGACAATAAAAATCAATAAATTAACTCCATTACATATTTACATTACAGAATTTGTATAATTATCGTTGTGATTAGAAGCTAAGTATATAGTTATTGTGTATGTTAAATATCTCAAAAGCCTTCGAGACGGCCAAGTCGGTATCGAGTGTGATAACGGGTATATTACGTACCTTTAAATAAATTTACCTTTGAGTTGATTACTAAACTATTAAACTTATGTTTACTGAGACCTTCATACGTGGTATAGTTTTGGTTAAATCTTATTGAGTAGTATAAAAAAAGAATTGTAAAATAAAACCACAAAAAAAATGATTATTCTTATTTAGGAAACTCTGTATCATTTAATTCCGTAATCGTACAATAATGAACATAAGTCTTTCTTACACATCCAGGTCTTAGTAGGTCTTAGGTAGAGCTAATCTCCTCTAAGTCTAAACTGTAATTTTCGCTTTAACCTCAACCCAACAAGCTAAAGGGCACTGTTTAGAGAAAATTAGAGCACCTTGTTTTAAAGTTTTGCTCTTTTCCATTTAAAATAATTATCAATCAAGTTACATGCCGAAAAGACGTCGGCATAGTCAGCATAAGATAATATAGCATCGAACGCACCCTAATCTCAACGATTAAGACCAAGCCCTATGTCTGATAAATTCTATGTAACCTTTACGTATTGGTTCGTTATAATTTTTAGTTAAAAGTGACGTACTCCAATTACTTGACTCGATACAATAAATAATCTGTCTAAAGAAAACATTTTTCTGGTTTGAGCATAAATATCATTTAATATACATATATCGTTATACCTATGTGCAGCAATATGTTAGAGAAACTCTAATATTAACTTCTTGTTCTTCGTACTTTTTTTTGCATTTGTAATACGTTTAAAATAAAAACAACACAAAGGTTAATTTATTTATATGTTCGTTGAAATCATTTCAAATAACCAGTCCACGCAGTCGAATACCGACAGATAAATGCTTTAACTACATTTAAAATTTCATTATTGATTAATAACAATTACCTATTACGTACTATTAATTAGCGTTTGAAGTGCATTGCACAGCTTATTCAATATTATAATATCCTAGAAGTAGGGACGTTTGAGATAACAGCCGAAAGGATGCTGCGATAAATGCGATAAATACAATAAAACAGTATAAAAGTACATTGGGATTTGTACATCAAGATGTTTACGACACTTGAAAACCAGTCAATATATGAGATATCAATTCATACAATTTAGTGGTTCATTAGGTACCTATTTTGAATATTTAGATATCATACCAATACCATATAATGATGTTAAATTACTTCCCACTAAAATACTGAACGTGAATGAATGAAGGCTGTATTTCTAAGAAAGTTGTTACATATTTGTGTATTGTATTTATTATTATACTTAAACATAATTCGACTTGATAATTGTCGATTGATAAGTCGACATTACCTCACAGACTATAAAATTTGGCTTTAAAAATAATATAACTCATGTATTATGGCTTTAAGCGAGTCAATAAATACATTAATCTTCTATTTATTAACATAGACTGTTGTATGACACGTCTCTTTCTATATATTACGATTTAGCGAGATATCTATACAGATTTTTATTTACATATAATTTTCTAACAATATTCTGTAGAGTTTTACAAATTACTTTATTGTCTTTGGAAATCATTAAAATAGTTAAGTAGTTGATATCACATTGAGTAGTTATTTATCTGTGGTAGTAATTATCGGATACGTATTGACGATTATTAATACGTAGATGTTTGAATACGGAATATTAAAAAACATTTCAATAAATGTAGAATTTCGCCGTTACATATCTTTGCGGTTATCATATCCGGTTTCGAATGCTTAAAAATTACGTATAAATATTAAAATATACATATGTCTATATTACCACGTCTGTTTCGCTGTCGGATGGATCTTAAATTCTTTTAGTAATAAAGTGTTCGAAATGTAACCAAAAATATAATTAAAACAAAAAAAATTAAGAAATATATAGTTTCCAATACTGAACTAGATACATTCGACAGGAATTAAAATTGTATTATCTATATATTGTACCAATAAATATACCTACGTTAAAATAAGACATCGACGTGGTCTTTGATCATAAAAATGACAATAAGCTTCGTATAATATGACAATAAATTTAATTATATAAAATTTAATGGCCGCGTATGTAAGATTGTACTTAAACAATCGTAAATAATAAATGTTTTAATGTAATTATTATAATATTATTGATTGGTGTTTTTTTGAAAAATAAAGATAACTACTTACTCCTGAGCAGCATCATTTTTTTTTATTTAGAAAAATATATTGCAATATACCCCATACCTTCCTGATTCAAACGCCGCGCCGGTTGGAACTGATAGAAGCGGAGCCCAGCAAAATTTTGTCTTAAATATGTAAGGACTATAGTCTTCAAGCCAGTAATATTCAGAGAAAAGTTGCAAGTCAAGGCGAGTGCAAGGCATGTATTATGCAACTTTTTAAACTTACGCCAGTTTTAGTGTTTGGCCATAATTCCACCTGGTGTGAGAAGACGATGAGATCCCAAGATGGTAAACACACTAAACCTAGAGCTCTAGCTTCCAATTGCAGCTGCTGTAGCAAGCTCATAGGTAGGTACTTAGTGACAGATTTTCAACTCGAGGGTGGTAGTTAGCAGGCGGTGTGCTTGGAAAAAGCCACTACGCTATGTTTCCATCACGTTATTTTCCTTCACCAATTTGCAGATTCGATCCTACGTTGATCGATAAGTTCTACGAACATACTAAACAGCCATCATGGAGTAAAACTAATCGCATTATTTTATAAATTTTATTACACACTAGGTGGCTCGCTCTCAAGACGATGATTTTGCAGTCTTGGATACTACGAATACATTTTAATTTATTTAATATACTATTGCTATTTCATATGAATTAACTAGGGAATGACTTTTATTTCGTTAAATGAATAGTTTTACCTTTACTAATTACACTCTATGACCTTTTTACGAACTTTAAATTATTCTGGTTAGATTTTATCATTTGCTTATATCCTACAGAAAAGCTGAATATTATGTGACTTTGAGACGTCCGCTAATGTTGGTTCTAAGTATTGTCAAAATAGTTTCAGCATTCTCGAAGTTTACTTGGATAAGCGAAAAACTAAGTATATTATAGATGAAAATCAGGAAATATCTGACTATAGCTATCTCGTTTATTCTTTGGCAAAATTGTTGAGTGCGAGTAGCGAGTCAACCGTGTAACTCTCGACTTCTGCCACAACCAGTCTTTGAATTCGTCGCACATTAAATATCCTGAGTGATCCGTTGACACATAACCTAATATTATAGAATCTTAAGATTTTATAATATTAGGTTATGTGTCACAACGGATCACTCCGGAGATTTTATAATATTAGGTTATGTGTCACAACGGATCACTCAGCAGATTTTATAATATTAGGTTATGTGTCACAACGGATCACTCAGGAAATTTTATAATATTAGGTTATGTGTCACAACGGATCACTCAGCAGATTTTATAATATTAGGTTATGTGTCACAACGGATCACTCAGGATATTAATTATTTGTAGGCATAAATGACATAAATGGTGGTGGTTAAAACCAACTTCAAATCTTTTGTTGTATTATCGTTGAGAGTTGTTCTTGTACTTGACACTGGCGGAATTGTGGAATTTTCCACAGAGACCAAAGACAAAATTTAAAAAAAAATCTGAAGATATTTTACTATATCTATCGCGCTTATTCTTTAGCAGTATTATTAGTATTAGTAGCGAGACATCCGTCTAACTCATGGCTTCTTCCCCATGCACTCTTCATATTCGCGAGTGTTGGTTCAAACTAAATATTTTGCTACTCATCTCTGTGTCATACAAATATTATAAATGCGAATATGAGTTTGTTTGTATTTCTTACTCTTTCAGGGCTTAACTACTCAATCGATCATCATTAGAATTTGTATAATCGTTGTCGTGAGTACAGAAATAGACATAAGTACCTTTTATTAACAAAAAACGTAGTTTTTCAGGGGACATAACCTTTAGTACATTAATGCGAGTGAAGCTGGAGCCAAATGCAATTAGTAGTAAGGGGCATTCAAATAAAACACACACCCACATAGAATTTCTTATACATTGTTTTTTTTTTACATTTGAAATAATACAGGCGGTTACATAAAAAATAAATAAGTCTTCATACGATTTTACATTATTTTGTGAATTGTGATATAAAAACTAAATACATGTCACATACGAACATCCACTACGATATACTAAAGTTAAAACTGTACAATTATATTATAAAGAACTGGTTATTACATATACGCAATGTATACCCAGATAGTAGACTTTACGGAATTAGCCACTGCACTTATATGTACTTGCAGCCTTAAGCCACGAAAGGAAATCACGTACTACAACACCACGCAATTTTAAGGGACGCTAATTCAGGGAGTTTTATTAAGAGTTAGGGATTAAAGTTCCTTAATTAGGGCGATCATATGGATACGATCTTCCTAGTTCCCCAACGCTCTGCAAAATAATAATATTAGAAGTCACACTCACTCGTGAAACAGGGTCCTTAAAATCGTGTAACGTATTAAGTGTTCTATTTAAATTTTGGATATTGTTACGCAATAAACTTACGAAAAACATGAATTCCCCAAACGATTCTCGGAATATAAATGATTAACAAAACAGTTTTCTAAAACACTATTCTAGACGCTCTAGAACAATCTTTTAAAACCAGTTAACTGTACCTGCGGCAGTATCTCGACATAGATAGATAATTTCTCATACTTCACACAGATAACTGCATAACAATATCCACGATGAAAATAGGTAGTATTTTTATAGTCATTTTCATATCGAAGACATCTTAAGCCACATATTTACAGCTTCTTTGCTTTCACACTAATGAGCTAAGACTATAACTGTCCTCTCTGCGTATTTGAATAAATTTGAAATACCTATGTCCGATATAAAATTAAAATGCGAAAACTCAATTAACAAATATATTATGGTCGGGGATAAATTGGTTGAGGGTAGTCGAAATAATTCTTTGACACATCATATACACAGGCTGAAAGTTTAGACAGTAGCAATATTTATGGAGGATAGTCTGGTTCTCTTTTTTGTTTATTAATATTTGTTTTGATATTATTATTTTATATGTTAAATGTGACCATGAAGTATTATATACTAGAATACTGCCAGTGTTTAACCTTTCACCTGGTATATCAAAAATCGGTGATGATTGCTCACTTGCCCGTAACCCGCTCTCACAATCAGACTGGTTCTTAGAAACTACCGACGCGGCACGAAAATCCGTTTTGTTGTTTGTAGTGTTGCCTCATTTGGAAAGCTAGTGCTTCCTCAACATAGGTAACGATGGTGGAGAAGACTTATCAGGTAAGTGAGCCTTTATCCCGGTTGTAAAGTAATACTTTCGGCATTTATTTTAAAGGGGTATCTACTTCCAGACAGTTTATACAGTCCACTGGATAGGTTAGGTACCCGGCCTGTGTGGGTATTGCCACCCCATATTATACACGTTATTATGTAGTATTATATGGTATAATGTGTTAAAAACGAGCACGAACACAATATTCTTATTATACTCATTAAAAAAACAAAACAACAACTCGTTGGCATTTGAACTGAGTTTCCAATTTCAATAAGACATTGTCCATTTTAACATCTCTTCCACACGTCTGTATCGCCACGAAGTTTTATCTATGGTCGCAATGAGTATACATGTGGGAAGACATTATAGTTATGTTACGAACTACCGGGTTATTTTACTTTAGACGTAACAACAGAGGTTTCATTTACACCAAAGGAATTAATCGGAAGCTAGTTTCGAGTTATTGGTATATAACACCACCTGTGTAAGAGCATTTTATCTGCGTCTTTATGAGGAACGAATTTTCGCGATAATTTTAGACCGACAAGTAAACAAACCTTCGTGACGCAAGTATGGGTAAGGCATAAGAATAAATATATACATAATTCATTAAAAACAAAACATGACGTAGCTAATTACATGTCGAGTATAAAATGGAGTCGATCTATTTACTTATTTCGATTAAACATCATTTTTTTTAAATAAACATTTTCACTTACAAGCTAGAGGGATAATACACGTGAATTGTTCAATATCTCTTATTTATTTAACGATAAAGAACGACGAGATTACGTAAAGGGAAATAATAGGGTATTATTTATGAGTATTCTGAACGTATTTGTTGTTTAATTTCAGTAATATTAAATTAAGAGTATGAAAGAAAATAAATATCATTAGGAAACAGTTTATACAGTTCGAAAAAAGAATTATATATCTGTTCCTAGTTGATAAATAAGTTACTTTATCTTTTCAAGCGAATTCTAAAAAGTAACAGTAAAAGTTATTCTACAAAGTAACAGAATCACTTCGAAGAAATGTTTCCCTATAGAATACACAATAAATACGCTCGACATATAAGTCTTAAGTGGGAGTTTTTGGCGGGATTTTGGTCTTTCATGTAGTGGTTTTTATTTATTATTCACAATCTTGTGTTACTTGACTCTATATTGTGTAAAATTGGTGGTGTTTTATGTAATATAGTTTGTTTATTGTGCATAAGTGAAGTGAATGGAAAATAATACCACGGACCATGAATTCTGAGATGCCACAAAAACTCCATGGAAAGTTCTAACAAGATGGCCACCATCTTGTTAGTTCATTGAAATGATATCAAGAAACTTGTTATATCGATATTCACTTGACAATGGCAGTAATAGTCTACTAGAAGACTGGTTGCCAAAAATGGAATGGAAGAACTTGTAATACTATTAACTACTCGACAATGGCAGTAATAATCTAAAAGATTGGTTGCAAAAAATAAAGTTAAAAAAAAAGTCTTAAGTGACAAAAGTGTAAAAAAAATATATGTGTACATAGATAAAATCATACTGAAAAAAAAATGAGACAAAAACATACGAAAGAGATAAGTGGAATGCGATAAATCGGCAGGGACGTATTTTAAATTGGCACAATAGACAAAAAGGCGATAATTATTCTATATACACTCCAACCACGAACGAACGCTAGTGTGAATTCTTCTTTAAATAGTGTCAGAATCAAATACGATTCTATTTCCACACGTAATATTATTAGCTACAGGACCGTTCACAAAATATGTCACGTAAAATTTTACCTTTTAGCTCACTATCAATATGGCGTCACGAATGACAAATCATCGTGTGTGTGCAAATATACTGGGTGAAAGTTTATAGAGTAGCAATATTCAAGGAAATGATAGTTCATGGTCACATTTAACATATAAAATAATAATATCAAAACAAATATTCATAAACAACAAAGAGAACCTTAGTTAAAGTTTGTTCTAAGACTTTTAAATGTATGCATACAAAAGTAAAACGTTCAATGAACGAAAGTGAAGGTGAATCGCGGGGGCGCATCCGGGGTTAATAACTGTAACATTATGTAACGCGTAAACTATCTCTTTCAAAGAACGATTAACTAAGGCACGGTTTGGCGGTGGCGCACGGGGCGGATAGGGAGAGGGGCGCATACTGAATGTGCCCAGGCGCGTGACCCCACCGCGTCGGTATTTATTACACCCGCTCGTCTTTACGTAAACTAAGCATTAAGAGTGTATATCAATTTTGTTTTTCTCTAGATAATTAGGTCAAACATTAATCACCTATTTTTTAATTAATATAGAACCAGAAACGAGTACTCAGTAACCTCTGTGAATATTGCAACTCTTTAAACTTTCACCCCGTATTTATAAAATATGTATATATTTACAAAAAATTAAACGTGTGACTTTCTATCGCAACAAAAAAAAACGAAAGAAAAATTTGCAAAATTGTTTGGCGAGCTGCGAATCTATCCACACATCGTGTCAAAATAAGTGACATGACACTCCCAATATAACCGCGAACGTATTTTATAAATGACCCCTATATATACCATATACTTTACACGAATAGTATATCATACGAATTATTACTTCTAAGAATAGATAAGAATATGTATATTCATTATTTTTTTACATTTACACGATTTATAAAACTGGCAACATTTCACACTTAATTTATTAAAAATAGCAACACCTCCCAGAACGTACGTACAACATGGAACATTAATTTTTTATCTAGCTCCCTTATCACTACGCATTAGAGATATTATCATAAGTTAGGTCTGCGTTTGGAGAAATGAAATAGAAATTATGTTTTTTAACCCTTTCTTGAAAATTTTGGTGACAAATGACAGTCGCGGCTTGCGGATTGTTATGACAATAAAATAATTAAAAAAACTTCGAGTGCAAAGGGTTAATATATAGATTTTACAAATGAAACCAGATTCTTACCACCATGATCACGAATAAATATACTTTTTAAAACATGTCACGTACGAGAATATATAATGATAAAATTGTCAATAGCATACTTTATTTCAAACTTTTCAGTCGTATCATATGCGTGTATTTTCTGCTCATATAATTTTCGATGTTAAAACAAAAATTCCAATAGCATCAAATTTATTAAATAAAAAATCTTCCAGAATATTCCATAGCTCGATTTTATTATAAATACTATTTAAAACGAGGCGGCACTAAAATTCCATTGCTAAAATGTTGATCACACAAACGCTTAATAATATAATAATAACGCGTTCAATAATGTAATAATGCTATGTTCAGCTTTGATTATTTATTGATTTGAACAAAATATATTTCATTATTCGAAGTCAATACAATACGTGTATTTGGATAACATTATTTTCTTATACTTTATATTTCTTTTCTACTAAAAAATACAAAAACGCAATCAAAATTGTAAAATGTTTCAAATATTTAAAAACATATGTAGTGTTTTTCCTTTACATTTTTTCAATAAAATTGTAACTACTATTAACGAATTATAAGCTACAGGATAATTACATAATTTTCATCACATTACAAAGTTATTCCAAGATAACTTTGATACCACAGTTTTCCGATTTCGTTGAACTATACAAGCGTTTCTTTGGTCAACGATATACCCAGGGCGGGAAAGTTTGCGCTTCTACCGTAGTCGCGATTAAATCTAAAATTTATCATTGAATAATTTGCATATTAATTATTAGATCAGTGGTAGTCAAAGTGGCCCCTACAGCCAGCGCCCGCTCAGGGATTGACCGATATTCCGGGAACGAAATTTACGTATCACACCTTAAAAATTTGACAGTTGCTAACAAAAACAATATACAATTCTTGAGTCAGTGCAAATATTTCCTTATTCATTTAAACTCTTTTCTAACGTTGATTATCAATTATGTTTTTTTTAAGTAAAACTACTTTAGGCGCGACTAGGAGGTAACTGGACGACAATGCAACGGAAGTCCGTTACGGCAATATGGCGTCAAGTTTCTGTACCATCTGGGTTTTAAATATTTTTGATTTTGTCAATAAATAGTTTAGTACAAATCAAATAAAAATTTTGGAAAAAAAATTAATAAAAAATATTAAATTGAATAATAATAAAAATCATACAATAGAATTAATTATGTATATATGAACAAGCCACCGTGCTCCCATCTGGTATCAATGTAAGTAAGTAACAAATTAAATCAAAGCGTTATTATTATCTGTAGTGCCATCCATCAGCTAATTCGGAACTTAAATAACAAGTTTTACATCAATCGCGTGTGACGGTTACACGCGCTCATCTTTTAATTCATGCTTATAATAAAAATTAAATTATTTCATTTCTATTATTTAAAATATATATAATTAAGGTCACAATCTGTCTAATTATCTCGGATAACGATATCTTTAGAGCGGGCGGTTCCAGCTTTCTTATTGAATAGCAGAAGAGGTTTTCAGATACAATTATTATAAAGATTTAACTCCAATAAGTAGCAAAATTATCTTAACTGTGGAACCGGTTGGCAGTTGATTTCTTTAACTCCTAAGGCAGACACAAAAGAGGGCCATAAGTGTACATAGGTTGACTACCACTGTACTGATTTTGTTAATACTCTAACTCTGATTACCATATATTTGAGTGATGATAGCGTTACTTTGCGGAAATTCATTACCAAATATTTGATAGAATGTTACTTTGCAATTCCGCCCGGAATTGATTGATGACTGCCATGTCTCACTGCAAGATAAAACTAACAATGCCTTTAATTACTTTTTGTTGTTTCAGTGACTAATATTTCGCAATTTCTAATACTAATTTCTAATTTAACTTATTCAGGTACACGCCACAAAAATAAAATCTATTTTTTTTTTGTGGCAGCGGCCAACCATTTCCAGGTGGCGGTGGAAAGTAACATTCACTCTAATATTTGTGATTATGAGAACATTACTAGAGTAGCAACAAATACACGTACATAGTGAAATAGGTGATCTTTTACAAGGAGGACAACCGATACATTTATTTCCGCCATAGATCAGGAACCCTCGCAGTACTTTCATCCGGTTTGAGTGGTGTCAACAAGCCTTGGCACTTGATCAGGTTCAACTGAATCTTTAGGATTATGCTATAACCTTTGGCCTCAAAACTGCTATGCTATGTATGTTGGCTATACATAGCTATAGGTTACGACCTTTAAACTTGAATCATACCTTTCGCCTGCTACTTAATAATCATAACAATTTTTTTTATAACTACGAATGAGTTTGTTTGTTTATTTGTAACGCTTTCAAGTTTTATCTACTCAAGCGTATATCTTGAAATTTTGCATATATCCTGACAGGATTACAGAAAAAGATAGGGTTCTCTTCACCCAGAAAAAAGTACAGTTTGGGAATAGGTTACACCAATATTAAAGCGACCAAAATCGCGGACAAGGGCGGATATATTGTAAAAAAAACAGTCTAATTTTATGGATTTTAATTCTTATAAAACTTAATCAAACTACTGAGTATATTGTAAAGATATTCAATTAGACTTTGTGAAAATTTTAAGATAACTAAATCGCGAAATGTTTATGTCCGCTGGTTTAAAACTTGCATTAAAATCCTAAAACTATTGGTTGACAAAGAATGAACCATTTTTTTTTCGAACTGACTACGCTATTGACCTTGCAAGGCCTTAATAGCTTCAGCGGACTACTAAGGCGAGCGCTTAAGGCACTCAGCCGCTTTTATTTCGACAACTAGCTCAAGGGCGCACGGCAGACCTCGGCTTGGGCTGTTGCCTAGTTCGTGCAATTCGCAACCTAACTGAGCTAATCTAAGCTACATGAGAATGAACCAGAAACCTGCATGTTCTCGGAATAATCATTGTTGAATGGAAAAATCACGATTACTTCTTAGCGGTTCACATTTGTCCGTAACTCTATCGTGGACAATCATTTCGTAATGTCCCTGCGTCGCTCCCAGCGTAGAGATATTTTATCTTTCATTTCTATGACTTAAAGGCATACTTTCGCGTATGGGAATAATGAAACGGTATTTCGATTTAAAATATCTAAACACACTCAAATAATAATAAGACAATAAAACATAACTTTTACCAAATAAAACTGACTACCTTAGATCTAAAAGAGCATTAAAATTCCAACTAACTAAGCAATATATTTACCTAAATCTATATAAAAATGGCACGCTAGGGATTACCTACACACAAACATGACCCGCCCTTTTTCGACTAAATTACATTATCCTCTAACCACAATCGTTTCTAAATATGACGTTATATATCAAAGTAACAAGATTTATATAGAATACAAACAATATTTGATTTATATGGTGATAGACATGGGCGTATCCAGGTGTCTTTTCAGGGGCACTAGATCTTTGAGAAACGCTGACCGATGAATTTGAAACAAATTCCACGGATTGGTAACAGTATCACGGTGCGAGGATTTGTCAACTCAAACGGGTGTTAATGCACGGAAAAATAAGATTTTAAACAGGAAACAGATATTGCAATAATTACGAAAAAAAATACGTACGACATAAATTATGATTCCTATATGAATACTAGCTGGCCCCGTGGACGTTGTCCTGCCTTGATAATAAAAAAAATCCTAAAAATTCAACCGCAGCGCCACCTTCCGGGTCCAATTGTGAATCTAAAACATTCTTAAATCCACCTGTGAACACTCACAAATATTACATCAATGGATAGATTGTCCAGCCATTTAGGAGTTCAGTCACAGACACGGACAGAAGAATTATATATATAAACATCGAAATATTTATATAAAATCTATACTAATGTTATAAAGCTGAAAAGACTGTTTGCTTGAACGTGTTAATCTCAGGAACTACTGGTCCGATTTGTAAAATTCTGTGTTAAATAACTCATTTATCGAGGATGGCTATAGGCTATAATATATCATCACGCTAAGACCAACAGGAGCGGATCACCAATGAAGAATGTTTCAAATTCTTTTTTCCTTTATAGAACTTCCACTGCGTGTTAATGTTAACCCAAAGTAGTTATTTCACGCGGACGAAGTCGCGGATAGAAACTAGTAATTAATAGTTTAAAAATAATAAAACAGCTACGATATAAATCTATACAAAAAAAGATCAATTACCGAATGTATGGAAGCGCATTACTCCAGAACAGCTGCACCTATTAGGTAATTTATTTTATCTTGTGTTTGTAATCATTAAAACAAAGTTTGCATGGGAAATGTATGAAAAAATCGCTCGGAAACGTGAGGCAGAAGAAGACAGTAAGTAGATCTTCAAAATATGGACAGAATTGACAGACTGACGTTCAATTATTCAATTACGACTATATTTGATTACACGGTCGTAGTGTAAAGAGAAGATTTCGCCTCATTATCATTGTTAATACAATCGTACAAAATCGGGGCAGATAGTAATTAATAAATACATAAAATAATAAACAATGATTGTCATAATGACATGAAATAAATTGAGGCAGTCATAAGGACTCAAAACAATGAAATAATTTCCTTTGAATATTTAAATTACTTATAGCGTGAATTATTTACATTTCATAATGTGTATATTGAAAATATTACATTTGTCTGGTGTTCACATCTATTGGCACATGGAGCGATAATTATATACATTGTTATAAAGTTTATTAATCGATCAAACTTATCATGAGCTGCAAAATATCATTATTACACGTACACGGGCCGTTATATTGCACGTCGCTAGTTTGACGCAAGTCGAGCAAGCGCAATACTTTCGCGAATTTACCAAAAGAAGGGAGGGTTGCTTTACTTATTTTTGATGACATGGGGCGGAGGTATAAATAGAGATCACATCAGCAATATTTACTTACTTTTAGTCATCACCACCTTCTTACCCTAATCCCACCTAAGTAGAGTCGGCACAACATGTTTTCCTTTTCCACTCTCCCCTGTCATATGTCCTCAGTATTCACAACTTTTATACACTTATCATTTTTCACATAATCCATACATACCTTTTTCGGTCTTCCTCTCTATATACTTTTACTATCATTTTAAAACTCGTACAGTAACTTGCGAGAGATTTTGTAGCAATTATGCCAGTTGCTTACATAAACCTAAGAGAAAATAACACCTTTGCTTACTTTTATTGACAAGCGGTAGGGGGGGGATCAAAAATAACCAAAATTATGCTTGGGTAATAATACTCTAGCAGCCCCTATCACGTCACCTCTCAGTTTTTGACAGGATCAGTCACCGATATTACAAAAATAAAACTGGAATGAGGACCTGAAGATTCTGGGGTAAAGGTGGCTCACGGCGTCCACTCGTAAACGCCAATGGACATAAATCATTTACCATTATCATCTCATTTCTACCTTCCCGCTCCTTATAACTTGCACTTTATACAATTACTAACTGACCCGCGCAACTTCGTCTGCATGAAATCGGTTACCTACCGGTTCCAATTTTATTTCCAAACTGGAAAAATCTTAAAATACCTAGAACCCGATTACAGCGACTCCCATCGTTTCCAATTGTGAAACCAAACAATTCAGGGACTCACGCAAACAGATGCCTACTTGTTTTAGTAAATTACTTACGCATGTGTGGAAGAAATTTCGATGAGGCGGACGTAGCGCCATCTGCCATTCAACAACATTAATAATTTCGTTTTGTTTGAAATACGAACGACCATTGAATCATTTGGATATTCTTCATATAAAAATATTAAAATCGCGAATAAAAAATGGGAGCGTGGGATTAGGAAGTTGAAAATTTAGGATTATACGTCATTTTGATGGCAAATAAAAATAAATACAAAACTTTCAACTTTCAACAAAAAAATTTTCAAGAAAAACTGGATACGGACCCCCTAATCACCTAGCGGTATAAAATATACTTTACGACCTATTCTCATACCTACCAAATGTACATTAAAATTGCGAGCATCTTTGTGAGCATCGTTTTATTAAAAGCCCTGAGGTCGAATCCCTTCTTGCCCGTACGTAGATCCGAAACTAACTACCATACAGAGACGATAACGAAATTCTTTTGCATTATCTATCAAATATAGTAGCTTAATTAATTATATAATTTATATTCTCTCTTGAGTAAGAAAATTATACGAAAATGTAAAAAATAAGAAAAATGTTTCCTTTTTTTCTGAAAAACACTATACACAATAAAGCAAATAATATAATCATAAGATACGACTTTCTTTACGCTAACAGCTCCGAAAACTAGCAAATATTCCCAGCTGTGGGGAAACGACACGATATCGTTTGTGACAACGAATAAGGTAGATTCGATTTATATACTTCGACCATTTCACACCGAGCTCTCCAACATCGTAATTGACAAGTCAATAATATAAATTAGTCTTCACAGTTACAAAACTACATTCTAGTAGTATTAATCTGTATTTATGTCTAAATTAAAAAAAATACTGGATCGTAATTTCTACAATAAAAATTGGTAATGTTTATCGGCGTGTGACGTCATTAGACAGTTTGTTTATTCTATACATGGACTGTAGTCCGCGAGTCGTAAGCTGAGTTTTGTATTATTGTAAATTATTACCAAAAGTAGAGTCAGACAATTTCGCGTACAATTTATTAGTTGAAATTGGTGGACTATCGACCGCACCGACTTCCAATACATCCCTAGGTAGCACACATATTCATATATTTTATTTAATTTGGTTAATTTGATAAACTATTTATTTTCCGCTTTTTAGTGCCTTATGGGTTTTGATTGATATTGTAGTCGGTTAATATTTTTTTTTGAAAATTTACTTTATTTTTCCATTTTTAGTGTACATAAATATATTTTACTAGCAGTGCCCGTGATCTCCGTTCCGCCTTAAGTATATTAAATAAAATATGCGCATTTTTGCGGTATGGTATCTATCGCATACCATATGCGATATGGTTTCAATTGGTTGTACAATAAGTAACGTTTGGTACGAACGCAACCTTATCAATAATCCAAGATAGTTTCTACCACCAACTCGGCTACCATCGCTTCACACATAATACACCTTAAGTAATGTAATTACAATGCTTGCGTCATGTTGCAACACAGCAACGAACATAAGCTCAATAGGCTCCTAAGAATTGAAGAGTTTTTTTATAATATTGGTGGCAAAAGAACATACGGGTCACTTGATGGTAAGTAATCACGGCCGCCCATGGACACCTGCGACACGAGAGGAAACACAGATTCGTTGCCGGCCCTTAAGAAAGGAGTAGGCTCGTTTCTTGAAAGTTTTCTTACTTTGTCACGGATCCCATAATCAGAACCTAACCAAACTCTCATCAAACTACCCTTGAAGTACGTCCTTACCAATAAAAAAATGAATCATCCAAAATCGGTTAGCGTGATATTGAGTTATTCGTCTATTTGTCGTGTACATACTTAATGCAAATTTAAAACTTATACGGTTTTGCACTGGATGCCGTTGTCGGAACTGGACCAAATTAAAATGGGACCACACGGGAAGCACCAGCTTTCAAATAAAAAAAGAATAATCAAAATCGGTTCACCCAGTCCAAAGTTATGAGGTAACAAACATAAAATACAGACGAATTGATAACCTCCTCCTTTTTTTGAAGTCGGTTAAAAATACGTAGTTCCCGTCAAATAGTAGGACGTTATCACGCGTACATAATAGCGGACACTATCTTGTCGATAGTTTTAGGTTCGAAGATTACCACAGTATATATTGTATCGAATAACAAACTGTCACATGATGTCATCAATTCGCCTGCTAAAAGTAGGTATAATTAGAAGTCTAAACCAACGATAATCGATAATCTCACATATACAATTCTCGATATGGCGGACACTAGCTTGTAAATAATAGTGTAAATTCGATAATTGCCACAGTATATACCATATCGAATAACAAAATGTCAAATGATGCTATCAACTCGCCTGTTAAAGTATTGTTACAGAGTCCACACCAACGATAATCTCACTTATCACAATTATCGATAGACACACAATAATTATCGACATGTCGATGAAAAGTCCAAAATCTATCGACACTACCAAAATCTACACCGTAGCTAACACGACGCTACAGATTATAATATTAAAAAATATATATATCGCATTCTGTATACAAAATATTATATCGACTATTGCACTGATTCTAAACTAAATTGTATGTACTGTTGTAGTGGAAAATAAAGTACTAGAAAAATCAGTTTTTCTTTTGAATTCTCATAAACATTAACGCACGCACACAACCACATCTCATTTCATAAGAGACAAAGCCGTAAAATCGATTTTTTTTTCTTATTTACTGTTGTAATACGTTGAGCATTCATAATGTTCTCGGCTAAAGTATATAACACTAGAATAATATAATAAATGCTTTTCTTGTGCATTATATACCATACTGAAGTAATAGACTGTTAAAATTCATATAAGAATCAGTAAAACGACTATTCGCATATAACAAACAGTACGTATATTTTTATAACGAATGTAGGTTAGTACGAAAAAAAAAACAGCGGGTACAACTCGGAACACGTGACAGAAGGCAAACTGCTTTAGTGATCAAAAACATTACTATAAAATGAATGTAACATATAAACCAGCGCTTCCCAACCATTTTTCGTACCCGTACTGCTTAATAAAGCATTTAATTTAAGAGAACCCCTCCTCTGATAAATCCATATCTACTCCTAAAACTGTTTCGTTTCACTTAAGGTCTATTGTCAATCTTAACTTTGAAATATACCCAGTACTGACTGTAGATACTTGTAATCTATAGAGAATTTTTATTACTGTAGTCCCTTTGTGTGCATTAACAAATGTTATTGTTTTTTTTATTATCATTTACTTACTGTTACATTACTGTAATATCACAGTGTTAACATAAACAAGCTGTTTTAACATTTTAGAACCACTATAACTTTCACGTACCCCCAAGGGTCCGGTTACCACAGGTTGGGAATCGCTGATATAAACGAATAATCAATTAATAACACATATTTTTCTAACTTTTTATTCGTTCTTCTTGTTCCATTTCACCCATATATATATATATATATATATACTTGTCTTCTATCGCATTCATCTATCTCTCTCTGTCTATAGTATAGTTCTTATCCTTTCTCTCTTCAACGAAGAACCTATTTTCCATCCTTTTTGAGACAGTACATTTCTATATAGCTATATATATGACCGACTGCATATCCGTTTATCATCATATGGGCTCCCATCGAAAATCAGCGCTGCAGTGCTTCTGTACTGCACATATGTGCTGAATGGGTTTGCCAATTGTTGGACGTATTTTTTTTTCATTTTTCACATGTATTCGATTTTTTTTTCTTATCTGTTTAATTTAATTTAATTGTATAATAATAATAAACAATTTCTTTCTTTCTTTCTTCTCTTTTATAGCATAATAAGTATGCCTAAGAATGTTACTTTCTTCGCGACCAAATAACTGATATTAAAAAAAACTATAAATAAATAAGTAAATCGGTGGGGCATTTATATCACGGTTGCAAATATTCCTGTGTATGAAAACTTGTAAAAGTATATGACGTCATACGACACCAAAAGAGTCATACAACTATGGGTGGCTATATTCGTTGGTTCGAATAATTAATTTCAAGTTATTAACTGTGTTATACAGTTTTTCATTATACCAGGTGAAAGTTTAAACAGTAGCAATACTTATGGGGGTTACTCAGTACATGATTCTCGTTCTAAAACAATTTAAAAAAATAGGTTCTTAATATTTGACCTAATTATCTAGAAAAATATAAAAATTATTCAATCCTTTCAATCAGTGACCGTCGAGCCGTATTCAGTGAAGCATGAAAAAGCGTAGGATCAACGACCAACCAACAAAGGATAAGTTTTCGAAGTATGCACAAAAAAAGGGGTTTAATATCCATATTATTATAGAAGGTTATTAACCCCGGGTCGCCGCTCGGAGGTTTTGTCACCAGTCATTCAACCTAGGTTTATTAAGTTTCTATCCATACTTTAGACTCTTAGAAGAAACTTAAAATAAGGTTATCTTTGTTGTTTATTAGTATTTGTTTTGATATTATTATGTTATATGTTAAATATGACCATAAACTATCATGTCCTTGAATACTACGAGTGTTTAAATTTTCACCTGGTATATTACTATAAACTGAACTTGCTCTGTTACTCAATTTTTATTTAAAAAAAGAAGACACTATTTAAAAATTCATTTAAACTATTTCGCATACACACACTCTCTCAACAATATACAAGAAATTTAACATCAAATTTATTGTAATTTATCAAGCAAACTATAATTACTTTAATATGTTAATAGTAAAAGCACAAATAATTTTGGGATTTTTTTTTTAAGTGTAATAGCTTTAAAAGTGTTGGGAATTAACAATCGTAAGGTCGAAGGTTACTGCAAGGTTTTTATAACAAAACGGTTCCGACGTAGAAGAGAGAAAAATAAATAACTGTAAAGAGAAAGAGAGAAGAAAGAAGTATATTATAAATTGAAAGAGGCAGAGAAGCGCGATAGTATGAGACAAGTATACACACGGAAAACTAAAGCTAACAAAAACGAGTTAAATATTACAAGATATAATTATTTACGTTTATCTTCAATCAAGTGCGTTGTACGCGCTGTTTTTTTACAATACTATACAAGTATTAATACGGTAATAAATAAAAACACTAACGCTTGTTAATCCGCTAACGCTTGCTTACCCGCTAATGCTTGCTGACCCGCTAACGTTTGCTGCTCCGCTAACGCTTGCTGACCTGTTAGCTTGCTGACACGCTAACTTGCTGACCCGCTAGCGCTTGCTGATCCGCTAACGCTGGTTGACCCACTAACGATTCCTGATCCGCTAACGCTTGCTGATCCGCTAACGATTGCTGATCCACTAACGCTTGCTAACACGTCAACGCTTGCTGACCCACTAACGATTGCTGATCCGCTAACGCTTATAGAACCACTCGTCGTGACTGCGGACGTACCTTTATATTACTATAATATTATATTGAGTTGGTAGTTCACTACCGGTCCAGTGTTGTTATCTCGCGGGACTTCAGTTTACAAGCGACACCGCGCGGCATCCTATACATGCGTATATATATATATATATATATATATACAACACAACGCGCTGAGTATTTACTTCTTACGTGTTAGTTTCGGAGACGCCTTTTCATATATAACGGACCTGGAAAAAGTGTATTTTTTAGATTATTGTTAGAGTGTAAAACTCTTACTGTTAACTCTTTTCGAAATTTTCATATTAACGACTCCGCAAGTAAAGTTGGTCATTTGCCGATAATCTATACCTGGACCATGTAATTGATATCTTGTCGTGTATATTAATAGGTGGACTACTATTTTTCTCAATTTTCCCATCAAGGTTTGGTTAGGTTAAACTTTTATTAAGTTATTAGGTTAAGTCCCGGAGACCCGGGTACCTCCCCTCCCGCCTCTCCCCAAACACAGGTTGGCAACGCACTTGCGACTCCCCTAATGTTGCTAGTATATATATACATGTATGTAGTGTTGCTAGTATGGACGGCGGTGATCACTTCACATCAGGTGAATATAAAAAATGTTAAATATAAAATAGTAATATTGAAACAAATACCAATAAACAACCAAGAAAACCGAAGTTAAATTTTGTTGTAATACTTTCAAAAATATAGCTACAAACGTGTAAATAAAATAATAAACCTAATTGCAATGAACGGTGCCAAAAGCTACAATGGGCGACCCGGAGTTAATAACTTTCGATAGTAAAACAGGAAATAAACCCTTTTTGATTAGTCCTGACGTTCCCACGTTCCCTTTCAAGTGAAATGAAATCACCCGACGCGCATTCACACTGTTCTTTAACATAGACGCGTAGAGGATTGTGTATAATTTTTGTATTTTTCTAATTTATTTGGTCGAAATATTAAGCACCTATTTTTTTTTTATTGATTTAGAACGAGAATCGAGTGCAGAGTGTCCTCCAGAAATATTGCTACTGTCTAAACGGTCAGCTGGTATAAAGATGATAAGTGGACGGACCCGGTTCACCTGTGTGCCCTGGCGTGCACCATGGGCCCGTAGGCGGCGAGCGCGCAGTACCCGGCGAGCAGAGCACGCGGCGAGTGCGCGCGTCCCTGCGTGTGCGTGTGCGTACGCGCATGCGCAGAGAGCGCCGCCCAGCAGTAGAGGTCGGCGGCGCTGTCGGAGCGCGCGCGGTACTGCGCCGCCGGGTCCCGCGCGCTCGGCTCCCGCGCGCCTCCGCACGCGCCCGCCAGCGTGCAGAAACTCATCGCCTTCCAACCACCGAGCCTACAATACCACATTTCTATATGTCGGCCCTTACTATTCAAAATCAAGAATACATCATTCAATTAACACGCTCTCTAAGAACGCACTTATGAACGTCAAAACTACCACCGGTTCGGATAAACAACGCAGTCGTCGAGAAGATTTGTCTCGTCTGCGTGAAATCGGTTATTACCAGTTCCAATTGCATTTCCATACAAAGTCGGAAAAATCTTTAAACACCTAGAACCCGATCACAGCGACTCCCACCGTTTCCAACAGTGAAACCAAACAATTTAGGGACTCACTCAAACATATACCTAGTAATTTCGATGGGACGGACATAGTGCTATCTATCATTAAGATACATCAATAATGTCATTTTGTTTGAAATACGAGGGATCGTTAAATCATTTGGATATTGTTCATACAAACATATTAAAATCGCGAATAAAATCACCATCGTTCACATATTGATCCACTCTATAATAGCCTTATGACTCCAAAACCCGCTTGACATGGAATTTAAACTAACAGTCCGCCAAATCGGTAAAACAAACAGCACTCATTATATTTTTTCTCATTACTTCTGATACAAACAAGCACTACAATGTAGCATCACATCAAGCCAAATTGTAAATGTTCCAACTTCATTTATACTTTTTTTAGAAGCATTTTTTATAAATATAGCTCTATGTAGTATCTAAATTGGTTGTTTGGATTAAGCAAATAAGTGATCAAATGTGAAATTTCTAAATAAAAAAAAACAAGTAATAAAAGAATTGTTCATTCTTTTGTGATTATACATACAAACTTTCATATTTTTTTCTTTTTTCACTTTTTTTTCATAATAGAAAGAAATGTTGTGGCATTACACTCTCAAATGTGGGAAGTAAATCTACATAAATAACATAGTAGAGATTACCATTGTACACGCATCAGGCAGAAACTATTCCATAGATTTGAAGTATTTTTTTTAATTTTACTTCTTAGGAGCTTAGTTCTTATCAAAAATAAATCCATGATATTTTCATTTAACATAAAGTTATTAGAGTTTTATAAGCACAACACGAGCGATATGTAAAGTGGGGCAAGCGGTATGATGCGCATGCGTAGGAGAAAGGAAGTAAACGGAATTGTTTACAAACAAATGTTGTAAGCAGAGTATGTCTTTGGCCTCCAATCTTTTTTTCCTTTGCCCATAGCATATATTGTTAAGATTAAAAAAATAATTCAATAGCTTAATTATAAGTACGAGTGCACGTCCATTGGTCGAAATTCAACTATAAGGAAATACACTTTCCAATTTTTATTGATAACACTAAAACTCGTCAATAGCTACAAAATAAATAAAAAAATGCAGAAAATCGGCTGAGAAACAGAGGAAGGACATGTTATTAACCGTTTCCCCAATGCCTATTTATATATAGATAATGTAAAAAAATACTTACTTATCAACTACGACGACAGGTCCATTCTTGTATTCCATTTGACAGCCGGCGACAAACTCGATAAGTGCAAACGAGTCTCTATACGGCTTGATTAACCTATCTATTGCGTTCTCTCTGTCGGTATCGGATGCTGCGTGCCTCACCGCACTCAACAACTCGTTATCATCCGGCTTGCCAATAACATACTCTGTTGTATCACCCGCTAACCAACCACTGCACTTAATAAACTTCACTGTCAATTGATAGTCATCCTGTAATGAATGCACACTAATGTTCGTCACTTCGATCACTCTGTCCGTGGGAAAGTTGTCAGGCACTTTATCCACTTTCTCAAACACATAACACGGTCTACGTAACTCCGTCTCTTCTTCCACTGATAATGAGGGAGCAACGGGCGGTGGAGGTGGGGCCGTATCTGGTGGTGATCCGGCCATCCTTGAACCCCAATCCGGAAATTTAAACTTCGTCGGTGAGCTTAATTTGAAATTCTTTAATGACATCTTCGAAGGACTTCGCGGTGATTTAGGTCCGTTTTTCTTCTCCGATAACGACGAAAATAGATCTCCGTTGGCTATCGATTTTCTAGCAGATAGATCCCTGTTCCCGGTACTAAGTCTTTCCAGGCGGAGTTCCGTCCTGTCGAAACGGTAACCTGGTTCAGTATTTGATATTGGCGAACCGTTTTCTGGTATTAACCGTTCATCATCAGCACAATCGTTGCTCTCTTGACGTCGATACCCGTTGCTGTCCGTTTCTGTTGGACTATTGACTGGTGTTTTTCTGTCAGACTTTCTGTAAGCTACGTATGTTTCCTTCGATACGAAACTAGCTCTGAAGTTTGCTATAAAGAGCTCTGTTTCTTCCTCTGTCGGCCAAAATATCTCGCATTCCTGTTAACAAGATAAATATCGCTGTTTGAATATAATATAGTAGGAGAAGCAAGAATAATTTATGAAATAATAGCGGGCCCGGCAAACGTTGTCCCGCCCTCATTATAAAAAAATCCTTGACAAATTATATACCAAAACGTTCCTCATGAATCACTTTATGCACTGGTAAAAACCGCTTGAAAATCCGTTCAGTAGTTTTTAAGGTTATCGCGAACAGACAGACAGACAGACGCGGTAGGGGACTTTGTTTTATACTATGTAACGTGGAACGTAAATTGAACCCAATTGATAGGTCGTTCAATGAAATAGGTGACATTGTTTAACACGGATTTAAAATATTTATTGACCAGAAGATTATTATACTAAAGTTTACAGTATATATTGTTCCTTTTAAGGCTATAACCAGTGATGTCTATAAAACCCCAAGATGGACTCTCAACTTCTCAAAACCCTCCACACAAAATATGCACACAATTGAAAATTATGCAGTCAAGTCAAATAGTCTCTTGTAAAAACAATTTTACATCATTCAGGTAAGGTTGAATTTGTAAAGTCATAAGTTTTTCGCATAACTATATCCCCCGTATGTATATTGGGGAGTTTTTGCGGGATGGTTTTGAACGCTAGTTTTATTCGAGACTGTGCGTCTTAGGTTTTAAATGTCAATGGCTACAACCAACATTTTTATGGTCACCATCTTATTAACTATAAAGACAAGATTTTATTCACTCGGCAGAATTGTCCGACACAAAATACATATAAGAGTTGTTGAGGTATGTATGCTTGGTACACATATATGTATCAATAATTACAATTCAATGACAAATAATGTATGAATAGTTAGCTTAGCTTAGGTTAACTCAGATATGTCGCGAATTGCATGAATCAGGCAACAGCCCAAGCCGAGGTGTGCCGTGTACCCTTGAGCTAGTTGTCAAAATAAAATTGGCTGAATGCCTTAAGCGCTCGCCTTAGTAGTCCGGTGAAGCTGTTAAGACCTTGCTAGGTCAATAGCGTAGTCAGTGCGAAAAAAAAAACTTTTGGCATCATTGAGTTCAATTGCATTCTAATAACTTTTGTAACCGTGACATCTAAATTTTTTACCAGTCTTTATCTGTATATGTAAAAAGGGTTGGTTATTAGATCAAGTTATTGAAATTTTAAATGTTTTTTTTACCGGATCGTTTAAATCTGACAGGATTAAGACGAGCTGTGCGGTGTGATCCCAGAGAAGTCGCCAGAGATCTGCCACACCGGCTGGTAAGGGATGCTGCGCCACCGCGTACTCCCGTAGCCTTCGCCTGCCGCACACCCACGACGCGTTCACATACTCGCTGCCTAGATACACACCAGAAATTAACATATACAATTAAATAACTGATAGTTATATCATCATTAACTAGCTGTTTCCCTTATCACAAATTAAATTGAGTAATCTATATAATGAAAACTAGCGGGCCCGGCAGACGTTGTCCCGCCCTGATTATGAAAAAATCATTGACAAATTATATACTAAAACGTTCCTCATCAATCACTCTATCCACCGGTGAAAACCGCATGACAATCTGTTCGGTAGTTTTTGAGTTTATCGCGAACAGACAGACAGACAGACGCGGTAGGGGACTTTGTTTTATACTATGTAATGATACAGTTCCTTTGAAACTCAATTGCGTCAAAACCACCAAACGTATCAGCATTAGGGATGGCGATCTGAGATCGATTACCGAATAATCATTTTTAGACATACAAGTCTAATATTTTAATAGATAAAAACATCAAATCGATCAAATGAATCGATCTCTGACATTACAAAATCGTGATTTTTTTTTCTATATAGATACAAATAAAACTATACAATAATTAAAAAAGAAAAAAAAAACATAAAAAGCTCATCAAAAAAGCAAAAAAATGTAAGAGATAGATTTTTGGATAATCGATATTCTAGACCTCGATTTTTTCATAAATCGATTCCACAGACAACGATTGGGATCGATCCAAAATTCGATTCTATTTGCGAAGAATCGTCATCCCTATTTGGCATACGACAATGATCATTCTGAAATTCGGGGGTTATATGGTATTACTATTGGATTTTATAATGAGATTATTTAAGAACATTTTAAACACATTTATTCATTCGACTTTACCAACAACTACATGCATAATGTACCTTCGACTCCCGGTTTGGGTACGAGCATGACCCTGGCGCTATCTGAAGGCAGGAGCCCTCCAGGACGGTTTTTTTCAGCGTTATGCGGTGCCCTACCGCACAGGCTGCTCTCCACGCACGAATTACTAATCAACTGCAATACATATTTACCATGGCTTAGATAAATAAAACATATCACGCATTATACACATTTTCATCATATTAACGGAACATTATGATTAATTAAATCCCGATATAGACATTAAAATCCTAACTGAAAAACATGACGACTTCAAACAATTATTTTTAGTTTTACTTCTTAAAAACTTAGTCCTCCTTATCTAGATAAAAAAATATCACAATAACTTCATATAATATACAGATTAAAATTATAATGAAATATGACTTTAATAAACATTAGCGATGTGTGTTGTAGGGTAGGCGGTGCGATGCGCATGTGTAGGATAAGTAAACAACACTGTTTGCAAATAAACTTTTTTAGCCATATAATTTTGGTTTCAACTGTTTATGTTTTCTCCTCTGTGAATAAAATATATTGTTAAAAAAAAAGAAACGCAGATGAAGTCACGGGTATCAACTAGTTATAAATCCCAATATGAGTTTGTATGTTTATCACGTTTCCATACTACAAGTACTGAACCGACCATCATGAAATTGTGCTTACATGTCGTTAGGGGCACTGAAAAGAAAATAGGGTACTTTCATTCTATAAAAATACTGTTCCAGAGGGACGTCCTACTAACCTTACGTGTGTCTTGGCTTTAGTGAATAATAACCCTTTAATTTTAGATGTCTTGTCATTATTTATTAAAATAAACAAAATCAAATTTTAATCAGGTTGTCTATTTCATAATCGATTTGTTTCTAAGTTCGCCGATATGTGTATTTGTGGGAAACATATAATAATAACTCGGTCTGAACACAAATTAATTATCTTCGTTTTCGAGTTACATTTTTTAATCAGTCACCTTCGCGTATATGCCACAGACAGCGCACAATCTGTGTCTACATGACATTGGCGGAATTGTGTATTGCTTACACACAGCCCCATAAATTATTGATGAAGAATTCTTAATTGCTGCGATTACTTTTGAATCTGTCATCATAATTACATCAGCCTGTAAGAGACGGGAGGGTCACAGGCCGAAGGTAGGTATAGGCATAACCTCGGTGTATTAGGGATGTCAAACTCCGAGTAATCCACAGTTCTATATTTTCCTCATACAGTGGTACTACAATAACATTTCTCAGGTTCAGGTTTCCTCACGATGTTTTCCTTCGAGTCAACCGAGCGTCACCATTAAGAATAGTATATCTATGCGAATCCTGAAAAATTCGTTGCTGCATGCCTAGCTTTGAACCTGGGGATATTAAATCTATATTCCACAACTCAACCACTCAACCACGACTACTTGGCTTTTGGATTACATTGTACTTTTCACCCGGGTCTGCCTGTCTGGTTTAAAATGTGTCTAGTGGTACCAAACTATTCGGAAAAAAAATTAATTGACAAAGCCGTAAAAATTTGATGGCTTTAAAAAAAATTATAAAGAAACAAAGAACATCGTTTAGTTTTTTTTTTTCGAATACTACATGCTAAAACGAAGAAAATTAAAAAAAAAATGATGTCTCATACATTTTCGATCTGATCATAATATCTTTTCCAATTGAAAAATAAATAAACGAAGAAAAACATGCCACTAAAAATTTCGGGAAATTAGCAGAAGATACTAAAGTTTTTCATAAAAAAAAAAATATAACAATCACTCCTAAATTAAAAAAAAAGGATACTTAATAACACATTTTCGAAAAACAAAGCCATTTAATCAATTTTAAAGGGAACAATGGCTATTTAACAAAAAGAAGCCTTTTTAAATATTATAGCTTTTATTTGGTAAAAATAAATCCAAAAAATTTAAAAAAAGTTTTCGATAAAGTAGATTTTTTTAAGGAAAACCGAATGGGATCGGGGACCATAGTGGCAGGGATTTGGCATGGAATACCCGATATTATAGTTATAAAATTAATATACATAATACATACCAGACATTGTTTCTCTAGTAAGTTCACTGGAGGTGGACCTTGATACGTGTGATGTCTATTGGCCAACGAACGCATTCGCTCCAACAGCGCATAGTTTTCTGCTCGATTCGTTCTGTAAATATAATTAAATTACAGATATGCAGATATTATTGTTTTTCTAGAGTCTAATCCCACAGAGTAAATCGTCATTTAATATCTCATGTAACTGTGGTCACAGAATAACTAATCTATATATACAGGCTGAACGTTTAGACAGTAGCAATATTTATGGACGATACTCTGCACTCCATTCCGGTTCTAAATCAATTTAAAAAATAAGTGCTTAATATTTGACTTCATTACCTAGAAAAATACGGAAATTATACACAATCCTCTATGCGTCTATATTAAAGCACAGAGTCAATGACCGTCGGGTGATTTCACTTTCACTTGAAAAGGAACGTGGGAACGTCAAAAACAAAACAAAAGGGTTTATTGTCCGTTTTATTATCGAAAGTTATTAACTCCAGGTCACCCATTGTAGCTTTCGACAGCGGTCATTGCACCTAAGTTTATTACGATTGTTTTTACTACTATTACTATACTTTTGAAGGTGTTAGCACAAACTTTAACTTAGGTTTTCTTGGTTATTTATTAGTGTTTGTTTTGATATTATTATTTTATATGTTAAATGTGACCATGAAGTGTGATATCCTAGAATACTGAACGTTTAACCTGTCACCTGGTATATTAGGAGGACTCCTTTTGAGCGATATTTTTTTTCTTCACCAGCAAAATATTATTCTATGTACAGAAAGAAAAAAGATCCTAAAAAATTTGAGCCAATAATTTAAATCATAACTACATTTTTTCATTTTAAAGTTTTCCCATTTTAAGTGCATAGAAGGTTTACCTTTTTTTTTTCAATCTCTTACAGCTTATATTAGCGGCATTTGATGTTACTGTAATGGGCCAAAACGCAATTCATACACAATAAGAGACTCCGAAAGTGACGTGAATGACGAAACTGATATATTTTGGTATATACACGTTATCAAAGTATAGATTACATATGGTCACGCCTTCGCATAAGAGTTAAGCATTAATAGTAAAATTTAAAAGAAATAACTTTAAATTGTTACAAGAGGCGTAAATAACAGTAATAAATTTGCCATCGACAAGATAAGAAAGAAATTGAACCGAATACTACAAAAACATGAGATTCCGATTAAAGAAAATAATTATCACACAAATATTAACAGGTGCCAATTAGCAACAAAATGAAATATAATTTATGGTAATAAATCTAAATTATGGTGTATAAGTGATTCTACACTTACCTTCTCATCTCTTCCTTATCTTCTTCATTCATGTTATTATACGCTTGCATCTTCTTACTGTACGAATCCGTTGATCTCGGTGCCAAGTCGTACACACCCTCACTCTCCTCCCCGTTAACCAAGTCCTTCTGATCCTCCGGTCCCTCTGAATCCCTCACAGACTTGCTCTGCTCGCTGTTCAAGTCTTCAGTCTTTATCGATACTTGACTACCGTTCTCCATAGCTTCCCCTCTCTCGCTACACATCCGGCTTGATTTTACACTCGAGGTATCGTCTAGACCGTTGCTCGGCGTGAGATCGTTGGTGCTTCTTCTCTTGGGTGTGTTGAGGTCAAGGACAGAGAGTTCATCTTCTGTGATATCTTGGAGGAGTCTGGTGAGGTAGTTCCTACAGTTGGGGAATTCAATCTCGGTATCACCGGAGCGGACATGCTCCAGGAGGGCGTCGTGCACGAACACGTACTGTTCTTCGGTCTGCACGAGATGGTTCCGTTGTGTTCGTGCCCTGCACAGGAATCCGAGTGGTGACAGTGTGCCTGTCAGTTTCAGTTGGTTCAATTGCGTGTCTAGCACTATGTAAGTGCCGGTGCGACCGACGCCGGCGCTGTAATTAAAATGAAACCTTAAGTATCGTGTTGGAGTTTTTGGCGGAATTTTAAAGTACTGTTATGTACGTGTTTAGTACCTGCAGTGTACGAGCACGGTTGCACGGTGATGGTTGGCAGCGCGTACGAAGGGCAGCACGGCGAGCGGGTGCCGCGGGGTCCCGTGGTCGGGCCACACCGTATAGTGGTACTGCACCACGGACCGACCTCCCAGACCTCCCCCGCCGCCCCCACACCCGTCCCCGCCGCCGCCCTCCGACTCCGCCCCCTCACGTTCCCCTCCCCCCGCCCCATCCCCGCTCGCGCCGCTCACCGACTCGCTACCCTGTCGCATATAAATAAAAATCACCTTGGAGTTTTTGACGAAATCTTGGAATGACATAGTGGACTTTATATTTTACTCATAATCTTGTGTTATTTGGCTCTATATTTTGTAACATTGAGGTGTTTTACGTAATATAGTCCAGTTATTTCGCAAAATGAAGCGGAAAATAATACTACGCAGTATGAATTCTGAGATGCCACAGAAACTCCCTGGAAAGTTCTAATAAGGGGGCCACCATTTTGTTAAAACCTTAAAATTATCGCAAGACCCTTGTAATATTATTACATACTCGACAACTGCAGTGATAATTTAGAAGATTGTTTGTAAAAATACATTAATAAAAATTTTATCATACATAAATAAAATGACATAGGATACACTTTTAATGGCACACAGCGTAAAGGTATAAAAATTATCAGTATGCAGGCACACGGACCGTTGGGGCGGCTCTACTAGGTTGATTAGCATTGTACGATCCCTTGCCGCTCTAACAATTACGGTCTGTAGGTATACCGTGGGGTTTTAGTCCCCGCGAGTCGGACATACTAGGGAGGGTGGGGTATCCAAAAGGCATTTCCCCACGTTAATAATTTAAAAAAAAGGTCACATGATATCAAAAACCATCGTAGCGACTGACTCTCTCGTATAGAGCGAAAAGAAATTATAGTTTTAAATTACATTGTAAAGGCGATATTCATAATGATAAAAGAGCAAAGAATCGACAAACCGGATAATCATTGGCAGCAGAGTTGCGCACGCGCATGTGCCGCACCGTGTACGCTGCTCTGACGTCCTCGTGCAGTAGAGTGACGTGCACGCCGCCGAACTCCACGGTGCTGCCGCGTCCGCCGGCCGGCCAGTACATGTCGCATTTGCGCTAAAACATTATTGAAGTGAAACTTCTAATGCGACTTCCAACGAGGTTGCGTTAAACGTTTAACGCTACCATTGAGGGGGTATGAAAGCAGTGTTGCGTTAAACGTTCAACGCTCCTGGGGAGGGGGAATAGAAAGAGACAGAGCGAGAAAAATAACCAATCACTTCGTATCTTACTTTAGTTATCATAATCCCATTGTAAATGTTATAGATTTGGATATTTCTCCACTCGAAAATCATAATTAATAGATACGACCAATTGTGCATTGTAAGCAATGTTAAAGTTTGTCTTAAAGAAATAATATGATCTCACTAAAAATCAATTTCTACCCCTTCCTATTTTCATTTCCACATTACGATGTTTCACTTCTTCCGCGCGGAGTGACTCCACGCAATATTTTTTTTAATTAATACTTTATTGCAATTGTTAAGTTTGTACACTGACGAGTTTAACGCCACAGGGAATTTTCTTCCAGGAAACCAGCGGTTTTGTTATCGTTACGTAAGGTAAACATAACGTCACATCAATATTAATACGAACATTATGAAAGAGTACACTGTTACTATAAATAACGATGAGAGTATCTGGAAGATCCACTCATAAAAATGTAATTTTTTGTTCCTTCAAGTACATTCTCGAATCGGTCACACAAATCAACTAATGAATTTAGTAAAAAGAAAAACAAAGTCATTACAATATTATTGATCTTGTATAACTTTAAAACAGATATACAAGCGAGTTGCAGTCTGCAAATTAGCCACAAAAATTTCGGGTGACAGACATACTATAAGTGTGACATGTGAGCGGTGTGATCGAGTGTATAGTATGATCACGAGAATAGTATGATTAAATGTATGATGTGATCAGGTGAACAGTACAATTAAATGTATAGTATGATCAAGTGTATGGTTTGATCAAACAAATAATATGATACATTGAACAAGTAATCGACACGTTTCGTTTAATGCAATTATAACAATATATGTGCCGTTACTTTTCAAAACTTACTTACCTTCGATTTTAGCCGTTTCTAATATTTTACGTTACTTTTAAAGATTTTCAAATTTCGTACATGTAAAATATGAAAACCATAAAAGTAAAACTGAAAACTTTATGAAAGTCAAAATTTGAATTTCGTTCTCGGTGTATAAAAAGTTAAACGTGTTATATGAACAATTAACATATGATTTAGCTCATTACGGAATGTAACAACACATATATAATTTTTCGCATGTTGTAGGAGATACCATAAGAAACAAAGAAACAATACCCGTCCGCGTTCAACGAGGTTGGTGATCATGACGATGGTGTGTACACGGTGTTGCCAGATCATCCGCCAGAAGGCGTCTAGTGTTGCCGGCGTGGGGCCCTGCGTCGCGATGTACCGCCGTTTCCACACCAACCACTCTAACTTCACGCGCGTTCGGACACCCTCTAACAATATCACCACTTATATTCATTATTTCTTTAAACATCACTCTTATTGGAACAATCTAAGCGATTATTTAAGTCATCTAAAGCTTAGTTGATAGCGTGTTCGGACACCGCGTCCACCGACGTAGGTTCAAATCCTTACGACTGAATTGGAGCTTCCGGTGAAGGAAGATATCGTGACGAAACCATAGGATCGCTTTTTCTAAGTTCGCCTGTTTACCTTCAAATTAAAAACCTGTCAAAGCACCTTTTAATGTATTACGGCAGATGCACTTAAAACTCAGTCCTCGTCTAGGTATAGCGTATTTATCACCTTAGACTGTCATCGCCACATAAAATTGTGGTCACACACTAATAATACGTATAAAGTATGAAAAAAACGAAGTTTCTTAACGTGACGTGTAGTAGAATTGAACTGGTAGGAATCGTCGCGTAAGGAAAAAGCGTTATACCACCCCATGTCTTTTTATATTTTATACGAGTGTGGATACGTGCTAGAACTTGAACTAACGAGCATCGTGCGCTTTCGGTTGTTTAATGTCAATACCTAAAACATGAGACTTTTTTTAAAGATGTTTTCATTTAACATTCCTATAATAGTAGCATATCATTTATAAATCACTATTTTATATGTAACCGACTCATGTATTGCTTGATCAACCGACTCATGTATTGTTTGATCAACCGATTCATGTATTGATTGATCAACCGACTCATGTATTGATTGATCAACCGATTCATGTATTGATTGATCAACCAACTGATGTATTATTTGAACAACTTACTCATGTATACTTTAATCACCGACTCATGTATACTTTCATCAAAAGACGCATGAATTGTTTCATCAACAGATTCATGTATTGTTTGATCAACCGACTCATGTATTTTTCGATCAACCGTCTCATATATTGTTTGACCAACCGACTCGAGTATTATTTGATTCCCCCCATTTGAGTATAACTAAAGTTGGTTGTTACGTTCAATGGAAAATAAAATGATATTTGAATCAGTTTTGAATGAAACAAGTTATCGAATCTCACCGATATCGACATATACGTCATCGAGTTCACTATCGTCGTCGCTCCGGTCGCTGTCCGACTCATCGTTCGGTTCGTCGGACTCTACGATCCCACTGAACTCTATGTTCAGGAACGCAGACTCTATACCCTCGGCCAGGTTCGGCGGAGGCTTCGTTGCCTTCACTGACGGTTGCCTGTTCATTTATAAATATAAACACGTTATTAAAGTATTCATTATTATTTTAGCATGTTTTGGGACACTGTTACGATCAAAGATTTGAGCTTTTAGTGAGGGATAATATCGTGATCGAAACCGTAGCCATAGCATAGTGGTAGGGCATCTTCTTATACTCGCTTGTCTAGTTACCAGTGTTACAATCCCCGAGTTGAATATATGTCGGCAAAAATCCATAGATGTACTCTGACAGCTGCACTTGAAAATCAGTCCCTTTCAGGGATTACCATAGATTGGGAGTATGGTCGAAATATGACATACAAAAAAATATATAGTAGCGGATCCTACAATAATTAATTAATCATTAGGAGTGTTGTATATAATCCCTAGTGTGTGCAACCATAACATTTACCAGGTTTACTATTATATAAAAATATTTGTATCTTTCAGTACATTTTATACAAAATCAATTTACGAATTTTGATATTGTTAAGTGTTTTTTTTAGGATTCCAGAAGAGTCATAAGCTACGATATATTACAGAAAAAAATCGAAATTGAATACATGAATTATAATTTAGAAAAACAAAAATTGATTGTCTGTAAAGTCTATTTAGGAACGATAATTTCACGTGATAGCTTCATAAGAAAAGACGCATCGGCCAACGGAGTGAAAGAGAGATAGACGCTCGAGAAGCCGAATGCTTAGGCAGATCGCGTCTCTCTGTCACTTGTTCCGCGCTCTCGCTTACACCGAGCGCTCAGGCGGAACGTGACAATGGATCATGCTTTTTCGTGCGTGCAAATTGCGTCATCGATTTACAAGACGTTATCACGTCAATAAATGTTAAACTTTAGATATGAATTGAAATATTTGATCACAAAACAGACTGCTTGTCTTAGAGTAACGATACACATGGATAAGTCGACTCGATGTAGTCTCTGTGAGAAGTAACTCGATGTCTTATGTATATGCTAATGTGGAAGGCATAATGAGATACCTCTGTGGTCGATTCCTGCGTTCGAGTTTGCGTCGTATCGCTGCAATGTGGTCGGATCGTAACGCGGGTAGCATGCCGTCGATGAAGTTCGCGTTCACGTAGTCGCACGCAGTACCGCCCCGCCCCGCGCCCCCTCCCCCTCCCCCACCCGCACCCCCGCCCACACACCCCACCGCACCGCACTTACCCCCCGCGGACACGCACACGCGAGAGTGGTCGTCTGGAACACGCAGGCACGCACAACACGATTACAACTTTATCGACAACGACTCCTCGTATCGATTATCTCGATGTGATATACAAAGAAAATCGATTCGTATACATCAATGACTTCCGGACTTGATTTAGTCATGGACCCCTTATTACCATAACAAACACTTAATAATGTACTAACGAATGTATTAACTGAGGGACTCAATCTATGGGTTTCAGATAAGAGTGCAGTGTAAATAAATTCCTCGCATTGATTCATTTCCATGTGAAATCATGAAGAGAATTGATTCATACGTTAACCGAATCGATTCGGCTAAATCAATGATTTCCGAACTTGATTTAGTCACGGACCCCTTATCACCATAACAAAATGTTAATCATGAACTGACGAGTGTATTAACGATAAGATTTTAATAAATACTATACTTTCGTCCTAGTTCATGATAAAAATTGACATAATTAGACAAACTAATGAAGTAAACACCTATAACATTTTAGAAACACAATGTAATAAAACGTTACATGTCGTACAACTAATGCTGAATTCGCATGCAAAATGCTTAACATAATGGTGGTTTTATAGTCATCTTCTTATTTAAAACACACGACATTAATTATTAGTTGCAGTCTTTAAAAATGCTTTCAGCGTACTTAATATGACTATTAAAATCTTCATAAACAGCCTTTGAGCCTTCTGGCTTTAGGACTTGTACCAAAAGGTTCAACATAACAAATCAAGAACACACATACAAGTTATTATATAATTTACTTCTACTCACACGCTGTAATATTTAAATATCGATTCTTCAATCGATTTTCAGGTCGATGACTGTGATGACTCGTATGTCCCAAAGCGTTGGATCTTGCTACCACTATCTCGTACTCTTTACTGTGAGCAATAAAAATATGTATTTATTACGAATTAAGCCTTTAAAAACTGAAAATAAAAAATATTTCATACAACTAGTTGTGCAAAAATAGCTATTTTTATTTAAAACAAAAAGAAAAATGCCATGTTTTTAACACCCTTTCGCTACAATCTTCATCGAACTTTTTGACCTTTTTTCTATATTCAGAATACAAATTCAGGTGTAAATATGCATTACATATATGTATAACAAATTAAGGATAAACAAATATTAGTTTTAAATTCCTATAATAATATTAGCTGATGGGGCCACGCGTTGATGTGGCACAGTTATTGAGAAAGAAATTCAACATTAAAACGTGGCGCCATCTATGAGATATCTATAACAGTTTGTCCTACAGTTTTTTGTCAATAAACTCATTTAAAGCGCCATCTGTCCGAGACTGATGAAATTTACAATTAATAACAATAATCAACATAGACAATTATTTAACCAGTAATTTAAAATATTGAGGACATTAATCGAAATATAAATTATTCTATCTCTTAAGTTGGATCAAACTATATATAAATAATAGCAACTTCAATGAAGCTCGGTTGAGTAGTTTCGGAGTTCATCGTGGACAAGTATCATGACACTGGATTATTATATATTCAGAGATTTCCATTTTGTTTTCTATTAAACACTTGACGGTATTCTCAACAGACCCGCACTTACTACTATCTTCAGAGAGGCCAAAAAGATTGACGAGGACGTCTATCTATAAAATGAGTTATGGAACCTGAATCCGATGTCACCGTCGGCGTGTAACGCGGCGACGTGCGCTGGGAACCGGTCCGCCCGCACGGCGGGGTGGTGGGGGCCGGACATGCGCGGGGGGCGACCCCCACACTGCACGACCCCCTCATCGGACCCCCCAGAGCCCCCCGCACCGGACGCGCACGATCGCAGCGGCGAGCAGTTCACTACTAATAAAACAAACGCAATACACTTCAAACCGACTTCGAAAACAAGGAGGTTCGAGTTTTCGGAGTGATCTTAGTCTCTCATGTAATGAATTTTATATTTTTTTCATAATGTTGTGTTATTTCGCTCTATATCTATAGTCTATACTAATATATAAAGCTGAAGAGTTTGTTGGTTTGTTTGTTTGCTTGAACGCGCTAATCTCAAGAACTACTGGTCCGATTTGAATCTTTCGGAAAATTGAATTGGAATTTCGGAAAATGAAAGATTGAAATCTTTCGGTTTTGGATAGCTCATTTACCGGGGAAGGCTTTAGGCTATATATGATCACGCTAAGACCAATAGGAGTGGAGCGTCAACGAAGAATGTTTCAAAATCGGGATTTTTTTTTCGTTTTGGTTGCTTTCGCTGCGTGTTAGCGTTAGTATTATATACGTTGCCATGGTAACGTGGTAACTTTCTATCGCAAACATTTTTAAAGTTTATTTTGTGTTTCTATTCATGTTTATTCTACGTTTGTTTTGTTTGCAACTTTTTATTTGTAATTTATTACGTATTATAAAAATAAAGTGTGTGTATCTGAAATTAAAATAACAACTTTTTGGTTATTGGATTTGGCTACAAGGAACAAAATTTTTTTTTTTAATATTGTTGGTATTTTATATAATTGTTCCGGGTTATGTCCGAATCGGCTGGACCTATATTAACGGGAATTTTACTGGCAGGTATTCGAAATTGTAGCAGTTGACGTATTCTATTTTATTTGTTGAACTGTTTGTTACCCGTGCATTCGTCAATGTAAAATGTATTAAAAATATGTTGTTTATTGTAAACAAGCGAGTGAGACCTGTGCTTTACTGAACTTCCTGAATAAATATACATAATTGAAAGTTATATGTTTGTATGTAATTAAAATTATATTATCTTTTTGGTCAATTTGGCGGCCATTTTGATTTATTTACCGCGCTTGCGTCTACATAACTCAGTAATTATAGCAACGTATAAGACTAACTTAATTATATCGACAATACGGGTATATTAGATCTATATAATAAAAAAATTAACACATATTGTTCAATAATGTATAACTTAAAACTTTAATTACTTTCTTATATAGTCTAAGTGAGCACTGAGGGTGATATTTTGTAGGTTAGAGTTCCAGGCATGTTGCTGATGATAAATTCCATTTCATTCGATACACTGTTATTATTCACATAATGTACACGTTACATTTTACAGTAAATGGCGTGCGTGTCGTACTTACAAATGTTTTTGAAAAAGCATCTCTATAATGTACAACATCTACTCATAATTTTACATTGTTTGATACATTTTAAAAAAGCGCGTGCGGAGCTGCGGGTAACAGCTAGTTATATTATAAAGTTGGAGGGTTTGTTCGGTTGAACGCACTAATCTCAGGAACTGCTGATCCTATTTGAAAAATTCTTTCAGTGTTAGATAGCTCATTTATCGAGGAAGGCTATAGGCTATATAAAATCACGCTAAGACTAATAAGGGCGGAGCAAGAATGAACAATGTTTCAAAATCGCTTCTTTTTCTTTGGAAGCCACTGCATGTTCGCGTCAGCGTAAAGTAACTATTCCACGCGAAGTCGCTGGCAAAAGTTAGTTTTGTAATGTTGATGTTATTCTACGTAATATAATTCGGTTATCGTGTACAAGCATGAATCTGACTTGCCACAAAAACTCCCTGGAAAGTTCTAACATTTCACCATTGAAATGATCGCAAGAAACTTATAATATCATTACTTACTCGATAATGGGAATAATAGTCTGTTAAAAGATCGGTTGCCAAAAATAAAACAAAATAGATAAAAATAGGAGAATCTCAATTTGCTTATGTTTTTGTTTTTAGCGTTTGTTGCCTCAGAACTTCACCATTTAATTTGGAATAATCGTTTTTCAAATGGGATAATTTCAAGTGGGTCTCAATTTAACGTCATTACAATTGGATCTCGGATTTCGAAGATGCATCAAGGGACCTCAAAATCGAATAGCAGGTATAATAATGTACTAAATAATAATATATGTAGTGATACAGTAAAGTAGTCGAAATGAAGTGTTCAAAATATCAGTAGGTTTATGACAAACCCTTCGCACACATTTCCTACGAAATCGTCTTGACTAAAAATAGCAAGAAGCTGCTAGTAACTATATAAAAGCACTGATCGATGATTATATTTTATTACAAGTGAATTTTTTTTTACATAATTTTTGATTAGTGACCAAAATTGAAAACAGTGCTTATTACAAGGAAATTAATGACTAATCAATTCATTAAAACTTTAAGCTTAGTTATAAGTTAAGGACGAACCATAATTCGTCCTCGTATTAAATGAAAATTTACCTCATGGAAAGTGATTCAAATCGTCTTATAAACAATGGAGGCACTTAGTAATGGGTAACACCGAGTTCAGTAAACTAGATATCTTAAAATATACTTTGTATGTTAGAAATTTTTTATCGATAAGTGATAATTTTTCACCAGAAGTAGTGATAAAATTAACTTACCCGGTTTTTTGTAAACGTTAAGGGGAGCCCTCGCCGCCCTTTCCCCGCCCTCCTCCAAGTAGTTATACGCCGCGCTGATACACTTGCTCAAGCGTGACCTGCACCTGGGAACGAACATCGTCGTTCTAGAAGGATAAACACAAACAGAATATGCCATTTTTTTTAAGAACGCCAGTCATCAATACACTATTCATAATTACAAGAAAAAAAAAAAACAAAAAGACACTACACAGGACTCGTAAAGGCAGAGATCGCCAAATGGCTAAATAGGTCCTGACCAGCAACTTAACTTGTTCGAACCATAACAGAACGGACAATAAACATTATTTCTATGAATTTCGAATCGAACAAAATAATAGAAAACCTTTACGTGGTAATTTTTTGAGCAGTTTAACATATTTTGTTTTTGTCTTCTGTAATAGTAACTGATAAATAATAGTAATAGAAACTTTAACAAACTGGCCGTCCCACGTTTCAGACTTAGCAAAACCAGTAATAGTTTCTTAGGTAATAGTGTGAAGTTTTACAATAAAATCCCAAAACATATTACCGATTTGCCGGACTGTAATTTTAAGCGCCACGTCATGCGCGTTTTGGTGTCAATAGAGTCAATAGAGTGGATTAATATGTGAACGATGGTGACGTCTGGAATTGACTCCTCTCATTGCATCCACAAAAAACGGTATTGTAACGTATAATGTATTCGATATATATATATATATATATATATATATATATATATATATATATATGTGTTAAAAAGAAGTACCCGATCGAGTTTCTTGCCGGTTCTTCTCGATGACTGGGTTGTTTTCCGAACCGTTGGTATTGTTGACGTTCATAAGCGCCTTATTAGGGCCTAAACTGAATAAAGTATTTTTTATTTTGATTATGAGTATGCAAGAACTAGTAGGATAAGTACAATGCAAAAAGTAATAAAAAAAAATACGTTTTCTGCACTGACACATTGTCAGATAATCAAGCAAAAAACGTCCCATTATCATTAACAGACTTTTGACACTTTAGCATAACTTGATATTACAACAGCGACATATAAAAAAAATAATCCTTCTTTTATTTATAGCTTGAAATTTAAAAACTTTGACCGCGAGACTTCCTTACAAATACTATAAACGCGAATATGAGTTTATATGTTACGCTTACACATCGCTTTCACGACTGACCATAATATATTTTGCACAAAGGGTACAAGAAAAGGCTATAGGGTCTCTTTCATCGAGAAAAAAAAAATGATTCCGAGGGATGGATCAAATCCACATTAGCGTGGACGAAGCCACAAAAACTAGCCGAGAATATCACGAAAATAACTGAACGTTCGAAGAACGTTTCCCCAGTGGAAATGATGCAGTAATTATCTATTCCTCCGCTTTCGAAAACGCAAAAAAATTGTGCTGATTAGGAAGGGAAGACTAATCGAATAAGCTTAACGGGCACACAGAAGCAGGACCAAGATAAGAGCAGCTCAATAAGAGGAAAAACTAAATTAGTAGATGTAATTAATCGAGTAGACCAACAGAAGTTGAGATCCGAGATCTCCAAAACAAATGGAGCAAGACGGTGACAGGCTGGTACCCCAGAGATGGCAAACGAAACAGAAGACGTCAACTAACAAGATGGGAAGATGACTTAAAACATACGGCTGGACATCACTGGAGAAGGGTAGCGCAAGAAGCACATTGAACTACGGGATGTACAATAAAAAATATTTCCTAGTTCAATGTAGAAACGTTCAGAATAAAAGGCATTTTTTTATATCATAGGAGGCAAACGAACAGGTGGGTCACCTGATGTTAAGTGATCATCACCGTCCATAGACACTTGCAACACCAGAGGAGTCGCATGTGCGTTGCCAGCCTGTGTTTGGGGCGAGGGGAGGGGGACGGGGAAGGGAGAAGGGAAGTGGGCCTTCGACGCTCTCACTGACCGAACGAAACGCAACATTGCAAGCACTGTTACTTCACGTCCGTTTTCTGTGAGAGGGTCGTACTACCCCGGGCGAGCCGACCCATTCATGCTGAAACCAGTAATACCTTCAGCGTGGCTCTACCGCCTACAGAATTATAATCATTATTATTAATCGAATATCACAAACTGTATAGTTAGGGGGGTTTTCTGGTGTAGAAAGTCCACTCACCTCCAGTAGAGGACCGCTAGTCCAACAGCAGCGAGCAGCGCGACCGGTACGACGGCGAACAGAGCGCCCGTACTCACATCCCGATTCGTCTGTCTCACATCCCCCGGGGACATTGCCTCCGAGTGTGCGGCACACCATTCACTTGATACTTCCTAAATATTTTTAACACTAAATTAATTTAACCCCAATCTCCCATTAATGCTAAAGACGTGCCTTAAGATAGTAAATGTCTAAGCTTAGTGGACAACTACCTCACAAATGCGAAAGTGCGGTATAATATACACTGGACACTTCCTAAATATTTATAACACTAAGTTTAACGTTTGACCCCAATCTTAGAGTTATATGACGACGTGTCTTAGAATTGTAAATGTCTAAACCTAGTTAGAACTACCTCTCAAGCCGGAGTGTGTGGTACACCACACACATGACACTTCCTAAATATTTTTAACACTAGATTTAGAGTTTGACCCCGATATCCCTTAATGATAAATGACGTGCCTTAGCCGTAACCTTAACGTAAATGTCAATATAAATTGTTAAAATAAGTATGATAACTTATTTTAATTATAAGATTCCCAGAAACCTGCGAATCGATATGCTTTCAAATTCGAATATTAAAATACAAACAAAAACAATTTCTTATATATTTATATTAAAGGGGGCCGCCGTAAAAAAAAAATCCAAAACAACTCCACCCCCCCCCCCCCTTTTTTCTAACCATTCCCTCTCCCAAACCCCAAAAAATTTCATCAAAATCGGTCCAGTCGTTTAGGAGGAGTTCAGTCACATACACACGCACACAAGAAATATATATATTAAGATTAGCATCCCACCACCCACAGGTGTACTAAAGAAGAAAATGCGACGAAGTGTTCTTTTACGATAGTAACGAAATAAAATGGCAACTCTGTCAAATTTGTCATTTTTGAAGATCTCCAGATCTTAATTGTCTCACTGACTTTTTTATATGGCAACTTTTTTAACTCAAATTTTTCGATTTTGCGTATGTTTTTTTTTTAAGCATTTTCTTTCATACAATCCTTGTCCTAACAATTACATACACGACAAAAAATAATTAGCCAAATAGATGCAATGACAAGTGCATTAAATAGATTCTGCAACTGATTATTATTTACATAGATTGACCTGAAAATTATATTATAACATTTCTGACAGGTGAGAGCGGAAGTGACAAACATAGCGCACCAAACCTAAATAAGAGGGAAAAGAAAATGATGATCAGGATAAGAAATTGTCCTGAAAAAGATTATTCCTACTTATATAGCTTAAAAGAGTGCTCCAAATTGGATAATAATTTCAATATGTATACGTTACACTTAAAAAAACTCACCTCCGGTGGTGACTCTGCCCCGTTTATAAGACCCTTCTCTCTGGCCACTGATAATGTGACAGCATATATTTTGACCTCATAACGAGTCGCATTCCAAAGTTCCACGTCCTGTAAGCAAGTGTATTACATTACTAAAACATGATGCGAGTTTTTAGCAAGGATCTATTCGATCATGTAGCAGTTTATTTTCATAAACTTGGGTTATTGTAAAAGATTGATGGTGTTTCACATCACTACATAACGTAACATTTAACACATAACGCAACAACACTCTAGAAAGTTCTAAAATAGGACCAGCAGTTTGTTAGAATACTGAAGTCACCGAGATTCAGAAATGTTTTCCACTTAATAATAACCGCAATAATGAGTGGTGAAAGGTTCAAAGGAAATTAAGAAAAAAAAATAGGATACTACTGTAGAAAGTTTTACTTGAATAAAATCCCACTGGAGAATTAACAAAAACTAATAGTTAGTATTACCGGGAGGTCCTAGATTTTGTGCACCATTTTTCAAGCTAGATATTTTTTTGTTCTAGACGCGAATACTTTTGTTATTTGGTTACTTTTATCATTTCTTATTGTAGTCAAACCCATTACGGAAATAATCCTGGCCAAGAGAACTAAGAGCTTATGTGAGGCTCGAGGTGGTGAGGTGGGGTGGCATCGTAGAAGCAGTCACATACTCAAGTAATCGTTATACTGAGAATTAGAAAAAAATAATTGACAACAACGTTCAACTTAAACACGACATAGTTTTGGGCTATTAAATATTGAAAAATCTAAATGTATTCCTATCCTATAATTCTTTTATTGTTCTTAAATGTAATGATTATTTATCTTTTTAACTGGAACAAATAAATATATGTCTCAATAAATTATTAGTGACAACTCACGTCGCCTTTATACCTTTTTTTTTTTGTAAACAAATACAGATTGTGGTGAATTGTTGTTAATTGTAAAGATTACTTACAACACAGATAGTGGTCTCGATGTCGTTTTTATTTGTGGTAAAAGTGAGCCAAGTCCTCGGTTGTTGCTCTGGTATCTTCCTGACCGTCACCACGTAGTAGTCCAAAGAGTTGTTATACTCGAGCGGTTGACGCCATTGCAAATATAATGTACCTGCGAACATAATTCATTATGGTTGAATCTGTCGGTCAGCATGTGAATAGCTCCGGATAATTCGTAAACAGTATGCCCATCGATTGCCCATGATATAATTTTTTTTTACCTCTATTATAAAATAATTAAAATGCATGGGCCAGCGTCCGCAAAAAAAAATAAAAACATCGAAAATCTCAAGGTGGATTCTTCAAGTATGTTATTTGCCCATCCTTTACTTCCTTTTCACAATCTTTTAAATCTTTCATAGCTTTTTTTAGAGGTGGGCAAAAAAAACCAAAGGGTGAGCAAAAATGGGCCAATTGATGGGCATACACTACACATTTTCAAACTCTTACGCGAAAAATAGGGGGTCAACTTCTTGTAGCTCCTCTGAATGACTAGTCGATATATAAATACGCGAAGACATAACGTTCAAGTCTAACAGAATTTTAAATACCGACAGTTATTTTAAATAATCAATAGATTTAAACTTACTTAAATCGGTACTTATTCAGTATTAAATTACTACGCGTTAAGTCTTGAGGTTATGGAACCGGCAACGTGCGATGCGTCTGCTCGAATTTCGATAATCACACACACACTCCTAGCGATATAAAGACAGAAATTCGCACAGATAAGGCATAACGCATTTTCCTTACGTGACAATTCCTAACAGTCAACTCCTACTACAGGTCGCGTTAAGGGACTTTTTTTAAAGGAAAATAACTCCTATGCGATAGAAACAAACAGAAATTCGCACAGATAAGGCAAAAGGCATCTTCCTTACATGACTATTCCTAACAGTCAACTCCTACTACAGGCCGCGTCAAGGAACTTAGTTCTAAGAAAAAGAAACATTTCATTAGACAGCTTTAAATAGTAGTAACTCACGTTTAGGTTGAACACAAGTGAGATTCAGTATGATCGGTGCCGACGGAGGCTTCACATCGGTAAGGACGTAAAGCGGCTCCGACTTGGATCCGAGACGTTCCGTGTAGTTCACTCCCTCGAGAGAGAAATTGTAGAACGCTTTAACCCATATTTTGTATGGTGTAAATGGCCCTGAAAACATAAAGTAAGTCATGTTGATTTAAGTTTGAAAGTGCAATACAGATTCTGTGTCAGCCAAGTTCGTATCTCAACGAGCTTCAAAGAATTTTTTGAGAACTAATATACAGTTTTTTTATTTGAATCGATAATACGGCTGACAGTGTAGAAAAACATCGTGAGAAATCTGGTAGCTAAATAAGTGCTGTTGTGGTACCGTCGTATGTGAGAAAATTATTGAACTATGAATTTCTCGGATCACCAAGTTGCGGACTGATGTGATAATTATACCCATACCTTGATTCGGGAGAATTTAGGCCCAACAAAGGGACAATAATATAGTGTTCCAAGGGTTATAATGTTCTGTACAGGATATACTCGCTGTCTATGATGAACAGCATCTTCGTTTATTTTATTGATTTAGATTTTGACCTATTTAGGACGTTAACCGTTTATTTAGGCCGATAATACCGAGAAAAGTTCTATATCTGCTGGTTAAAAATTTCGTCGAAATCGGTTCAGCCATAACAAAATTTCGCTCGGATAAACAATTACCATTACAACTTTATTTATACTTATACCATAAATTAAATATAATATACCAATTAGAAATACTCACTCAAATTCTTCAAACGGAACCCGACAACTCTGGTCACCTTTCCTGACTTGTTCACTAGCGTCAGGTTCTTTGTGGCCTTTGAATAATCCTGCATTCCCAAATCGCTAGGGAAAACGTTCCTCCTTTTCACGTCGTCTGAAGTTTGAACACCGCTGACATTCACGTCCTGCCTTTGGACACCCTGTTCGTAATACAACACGTAGGCTATCTGTGTCGTGTTTATTTGCGGTTTGGCCTGTATCATGGACTTCTTCACAATTTCTTTCGAATATTCAAACGAGTGATGCGTCTCCAAATACACTATACTCTCCTTGTTAATCATCTTCGTATCGGTACTATTATCTTGCCGTCTCTTTCTGTGACGATGAGTTCGTAAATCTCTCTTGCTTCTGTATGAATCTATGAGAATATCAGATGTTGAGTATGGGTCATCATATTTTGGCCTATCGTTTTTGTACCAATCGTACGGGCGGGCTTCGTAGTCTTTGAGCATTTCTGGAGCGATACCCTCAGTCACTCGGTCGGTGACACTCTTCAGTGGGTCGTCGCCTTGTAATTCTTGTTTCTTTGGTTCAGCTTCGGTGTTACTAGCAAGATCGACATTGATCGGTAGCGGATGGATCGTGTAGGTCAACGGCGGGACCCATGATAAATGGACTTCTTCTGATGTGATGTTATTTGCTATTAGGTTTTGTGGGGCGGACGGAACTGTGAACAAAGATTTTAGTCCACTTTGTCAATCAGCATGAACCTTCTACCTACTATAAAAATAACGCAACCAATAATTAGCAAATAATTCCATATCAAAGTGCAAGAAGAATATAGGTATAATGTGTAATAAAAAGAAATCCAATATTTTTCCAATAGATGGCTTTAGTTATCTGTATCTCGCGTTGTATAAGTCCGATCGGTTTCCACTCGATGGCGTTAAACTAAAACTTTTATGACAGTTTTGTGATTAGTTGACTCAATTTTGTTTGAGCGCGCGGCAAAAAGAAAATACGCTATATTTTACAATTTTACTTCGATAAAGACCAAAGCGCAAGCCAGGCGGCTGAAAATGTTAATAGTGTTTTTAGTCCTGTTACTGTAACAGCCAATCACGGGCAATTTTGGTTTCGTAGATTCCGGTCGGGTGATTTCCCCGTCTGTCTCAATGTTCTGTCAATAGGGACGAAGGTTTCTATGAGAGAGGTATAATGATATTGCCTTCAAAATGGCAAAAAGTTATCGATCAAAACGGCGCATATTTGACCTGAATCGGATCATTCTAATTATGGTAATTAAAGTCTTCAATTTCATGCAAAAATAATGGTTTTCTTATTACTATACCTTATCGGTGTTATTACAAAAAAGTTAAATACGTATTGAATACTTGCTTTAAAAAGGTTTCGAATTAAATGCACCGCGGTCGCCCGAGGCAAGTTCGCATTACCCTTTTTCGCAAGTTTAACCTAACGTAACGAAAGCGATACAAAAGAGCAAGATGGCGAACATTCAGCGACCGCGGTGCATTTAATTCGAAGCATTTTTAAAGCAAGTATTCAATACGTATTTAACTTTTTTGTAATAACACCGTATGTTTTATCAAGCCCTATCTAAATCATAGGATATAGTAGATAATTAAACGTACTTTAAATACGTTCTTTCAAACATAACTAACGGTGTTCCTGACGGAACCACGAAGAAGTTTAAACAAACAAGGCTGATCAGAAAAAGATAGGTTCCATTGAATTTAACTCTCATAACCTCCCGATCAATCAAAACTAAGTTAACCTAAGTAAGACTGGATTTAAATTAAAAACATTCGTCATTAACCCATAGGTTTACCATTAAATTTACAATAACAGGTACAGAAAGCGACTGATAATAAAATTGATGATTGGCAAACGAATATCGCAATTAGTTTCAGACTTTGTTCATAAGCCCACAGGATGGTGATAGAAAATTTTTCAAAGAAGTTAACTTTGGAACAATTCCACCAGACAACAGCGCAATAAATGAAATCCTGACGAGCTTGTAATCATACGGTAATCAGCATATAATAAAAATATCCAAATGCAACATGATTCATAGAAATCGGCTTCCTTTCGCTTCCCTATGATTAATATAATCATGTCCGTCCGAAAGATTAACATAAACACGCTCGATTATTTAGAAACCGAAGCGTTTTCATTTTTATAGCCGACTACATGATACCCCCGACATCGTCTGCGTTATTTATTATCTTAATAAAAAATTTACATGAAAAAGACAAAACTTTAAAAAACTTACAAATCCTCTTTAGTCCTTTGTAATGTTTATAAAAATTGTAATCTCTTGAAAATTTAAACTTTAAATGAAGACATAATGATATTTTTATTAAACAACGACAAGTGTAAACGAAGTTTAATTTAAAAATATTTGTTCGAAATCTATCCAGAAACTTCTACGTGACGTGCGTACAACGGCACACTTATATCATTTTATTTATATAAGTTATAATCTGCATGATGTTCATCTGAGCATAAATTTGCATAAATCTACATCATCATCATACAATCTCATAAAAATACATCGATAAATTCTCATACATATTAATGTTGCCATGTCTGAGGTGAAATATAGTAGTCCAAGTTAACTTTTAACTGTCTAATACAAACCGATTATAATAGCACCTAAGTTTACTGTCAATAGACACGAATGTCTATTGTTGTAATTAACTGTATCTATATTTGCTGGCAAAAGAAGTTTCATAGTAAAAAGTTTCATAGTAAATTATGGATTTCGTGGGTATAATTAATTTGGAAGTAAATAAATTAAACAATTTAAGACTACTACTATTTGACACTATTGACATCTGACAGTGTATTTAATCTGTCATTATACTGTTGTTCCACCTTACGCACTGTGACGTAATATATAAATCTTATAAATTGCTTATTTTATAGATAATTTTCTTTTGACTAAAATATCACAATAATGATAACCAATTTAACGTAATAATAAGTAAATTTTCTTAATGAAGATCTGAACAAAAATATTATTCATGAATTGAAATTCTCTGCAAAATATCTGTATGTAACGGAACGTTTTTGAATCATGAGATTGAATGGAGCGAGTGCTATTCAGAGTTGCTAAAACTTAAATCAGATGTTTAGCTAAAGACCGTTTTGGACCGGCCACGCTTTTGTAATAAGTATTTTAAACATGAATTCGACTAGACTTTAAATTTTAAGTACTGCTTAGTAAAACTCATGTTATACCCGTGTACATTTTTGTTTTTGTAATAAGACCGTTAGACTTTTAGCAGTGTGTTTGTCTGTCAAACAATAAAAAGGCCCGTCTGTGTTTTTCAGTGTCAAGTAAATTTGAAAAAAAGAAGTGAAAACCCAAAACAATGGAATAATTGTGTTCTTTTTTGAATTTCTAAATCAATTATAGACTGAATTATTTAAATTTCATAATTTGTAGATTAAAATTATTAACATCAGTCTGGTTTTCACATCTATTGCCACTCCGAGCAATAGTTATATACATTTTGCTACGATTTATTAAATAATCAAATGTATGACGAGTTGCACAACCTCAAAACCAAATATCAACATTACATGTACACAGGCCGCTATACTACGCGTCGTTAGTTTGACGCAAGCGCAATACGTCGCGAGCATGTCGAGGTCAGTGGTGATGCGAACCCGTAAGTTTTCCCTACTATTTTTTTGAAGTTATACTTCTTTAGGCGCGTTATGAAAAAATGATGAGAGTGAAATTTTAAGATGCGCGCGCATCTGTGACACACAATTAACAGTATGAAGTTAGGCGCGTTATGAAAAAATGATGAGAGTGAAATTTGACACCCTGAAGTTAGCTATAGTCAACATTTTGTTTCTTTGTATTTGTTGTTCGTATTTCTTTGTATTAAAACTTTCAATGTATTAAATACCTTTTTTTCTATTGTTAGTGTCGTTTTTTTCTACAAACGTAGATTAAGGCGAAAGATAAAATTTTTGAACAGATTGTTATCTTGTTACGCCAAAGAAGTATAACTTCTAACGCGTGTACATAAGTACACACACACTTTTTTTTTAAATCGCACAATGCTTTAGGGTTACACTAAGATAACGTATGGCGTCATCATTTATAATACAATAATATATACAAACGCAGGCAACATTGCCGGCGGGTACTAGTAAACTATATATTACAACATTATATTTCTTATCATTTAACAAACGTATCAAAATTCAGTCATAGTTATGAAAATTCTACAGAATTCCAAAATTTCGAGTAGAGATTTTCAACCATCTCAGTCAAATTAATTTTTGTCTTTTACTACTTGCACTAGATAAATCCTTACATATAATAGACAGACATAAAAAATACGACATATTCGTTCTCTGGTAATAGAAATTATTATAAATTTTCGAAAAAGAATTACATGTACAGACAGAACCACAAATTTAATAGTTAGATTTAAAAGGAAAAAAATCTCTTCGTAAATCTCGGTATTAAAAAAAGAAAGAATCATGTAATCGCCATGTTAACTAGTCGATGTTGAAATTTGATAAACGTTGAAATTTTTGATTATGTAATGAGTCACCACACTAAGAAGGTTGTGAAACGATGGCACCCTTAGTACGGATTCCTTATTGATGTGAAACATCTATAGGCGAGGGTAAACCTGATTGTTGGCGTGGCGAGACGTGGCGACGGAAAACACTAACTTTGCACTATTAACGAAATACTCAAAAACATTTGCAACCCTATCTGTATTCACATAAGATTCAAATTGTTTTGTCGGCCACTCTTTCTGCTAGTGTTACGCGGCACGCGCCGATAACCTAGCGCCCTTTGATAAATGCCGCCAAACACACCGCGCCTGCGCTTTGCGGTATTCGCGATTTTAAATAAATTTTTAAATTTTGAATTTTTGTATTTAATAAAAATGAATATTTATGTATTAAATGAACAGTCATTACTTTGTGGTATAAATTTGTAATGGCTTTATCTTCTCATTATGCCATAGCTGATTCCTGTCATAATCTGTTCTCTTATGCATATAACTTATACAAAACAATTTCGACGTTTCAAATCTGTCAGGCGTCCCGTGAAGGCTCAATTTTTATCCATACTAATATTCTAAATGAGAAAGTAAGTTTGTTTATTTGTTTGTTACGCTTTCACGCCTTGACTACATAGCACTTTCTGTGCCAAGCCATTTTTGTCTGACATGTCCTTCAAGCCATTTGATATTTTGACAAAAAATAATTATATTTACCTATCATACTTTTTTTTCGAACTGTCTACGCTATTGACTTCACGGGCCTTCACAGCTTCACCGGACTACATCACGTATTTCAATACAATATTACGCAACGACGTCAGACATAACATGACATAAGTAATACTTTCGTTTTCAATAGTTATCAAATCGTTACCACCGGTGGTACACGTGGCCTAAAGATCAAGTTTGACATGTACCACCGGTGGTACACGTGGCCTAAAGACCAAGTTTAACGTGTACCACCGGTGGTACACGTGGCCTAAAGATCAAGTTTGACATATACCACCGATGGTACAAGTGGCGTAAAGATCAATTTTAACATGTACCACCGGTGGTACACGTGGCGCGAAACACGTTAATCAATCATCATGAAATCTTGCGTGCACGTTATCACGCGTACAGAAAGGGACATAGGGTACCTATCAGAGAAATAAACTGTTCTCGAGGGATATATCAAATCTAAATAACCGCGAGCGAGGTTGCGAGCAAAAGTTAGTAAATAATTTAAAAAAAAATCAGCAACTGAACTTACTTTAAGCGTTATGATATTGGACACGAGTCTGTTAATACATTTTTTTTTACGATTTATAGCGTGACCCTGTATAATTGCAATGATGTACCGCATTCAATGACCTGTATCACCACCATTGTGTTCCGAGACTTTAGTCGTCACACTTAATTACCTGGTTTTATATCTCTGTAACTAAATTCTGGCGCTAATATGATCTCTACATAAATGTACGTAAGGAATAAATTAGTTTGATGAGACACGTAAAGTCTATGGCCTCATTCAAGTAGTTCACCAATTTAATGTTTAATTGTTGATTATATAAGCGTATGCCATTGTTCCTTTTTTGTGAACCCAGTAATTTATTGTTATTATTTTAACATTGCTTTTTTTTCTTTACTACAAATTTAATATCAACTCTACACTATACTATGAATATTTAGAACTCATAATATATATCTATATTCATAAATCTGTACTTCTGTATGTAATTTTGTCTATTAATAATTATTATTTAATCTAAAGTATATGTATAAATAGGCGGAGTCAAATAACTTCAGTATAGTTTTCTCGTCTGTTTGCCATCTGATTCTCTTCGTATGTTTTTCTATAGTAAATACTAGCGGTGCCCGCGGTCGTTGTTTCGCCTTGACAATAAAAACCCCTTGACAAATTATATACCTAAACCTTCCACATGAATCACTTTATCCACTGGTCAAAACCACATGAAAATCTCTTCAGTAGTTTTTAAGTGTATCGCGAACAGACAGACATGGCAAAGAACTTTGTTTCATAATAGTAGTGATACCAAGTAATTCGTTACAATGAGGTTTATTACATAGAGGTTAGCTATTTATTTATTTACTTAGTTTATAGGAAGACCAACAACACTTAGTATACTAGAATTGCTATGGAAAATAAGCAACAAAAACCATTAACAGGTCTCCATGAATAGGCATCTGGATACATAATTACTTATGTGGATTACAGATTTCCAAGCACACTGAATCAACGCTTATTTATATTTTGAGAAAAAGTCAAGTCAAAGCCCGTTTCACTATCTAAAATATATCAAAATTGTTTTTTGTTTTTTTGTTTAAACTATTGCCCGCCCGCCACAGAAATGAATTTTGTTGATAATTAGCGGACACCAATGGAAGATAGATCGGGGTATAATAGTATCTCACAAATTTTGTAGGAACTTTTTTCGAACTGACTACGCTATTGACCTAGCAAGGTCTTACCAGCTTCACCGGACTACTAAGGAGAGCGCTTAAGGCACTCAGCCGATTTTATTTAACAACTAGCTCAAGGGTGCACGGCACACCTCGGCTTGGGGTGTTGTCTGATACATGCAATTCGCGACCTATCTTTTTTTTTTTTTTTTAACGTGAGGAAATCCCTTATGGATACACCACCCTCTCGGGGGAGAGGGTGAGTTATGTCCGACTCGCACGGACTAAAACCCCACGGTGTACGTCTGCCGCTATAGTTGGGGCGGCACGAGATCTCTATAGACTTCATCGTGCCGCCCCAGCGGTTGGCCCAGCAGCGAAATCGCCGCCGCCGGGCCTCGTCTTGTTAGGAGACAGCCGGGTACACACCGGCCGTCTCCTCCGTCCGCCGGACCTGTGCAATGGGGAGATGGGCCCCCCGACCCATCTTCCCTGGTCCGGTTACAGTGGGAGGAGGCGGTCAAACTGACGCCACCTCCTGCCCGTCCTCCGTTGGCGGAGACGGCCACTTTGAGGGTCTTGCTCACGGACCCTCTCCGCCGCCTCCTTCTGCGAGACGACCTCCTCGCAGAAGGAGGCCATTGCATTCCAGTTATCCTCACTACCGAGCATGGCCGCAACCACGCTCGGCAGTGAGAGATCTTGCCCTACCGCCGCAGCCAGAGTGCGACGTTGCTCCTCCCACGCAGCACACTCAGACAGAGTGTGCTGCGCGGTGTCCGGGTCAACGCCGCACTGATGGCATACGGCGGTCGGCTCCCTGCGTGCTATCCGGTGCAGGTACCAACCGAAGCAACCGTGCCCGGTCAGGACCTGCACCAGACGGAACGTCAGGGAGCCCCATCCTCTATTATACCAATCCGGCAGGACCGGGCGGACGGCGTCGATCGTGTATCGACCGTACCGCGCGTCCGCCAGGTCCCGCTTCCACCTTTCCACTACTTCCTCCCTCGTCGCTTTTCTCTTTTCCTCTATTTCTCTGGGAGCTAGAGGCTCCCCCATCTGTTTCTTGACCGCCGTATATTGATATACGGCGGCAAGCACTTCCGCCTCTAGCTCCCAGGGAAGGGAACCGGCCAGCACCATGGCCGCCGCTGAGGACACCGTGCGGTATTCTCGTATCACCCTCAACGCCACGGTACGCTGCGCAGCTCGCAGCGCACGGATGTTGGTAGCGCTGAGGGCGTCGACCCACAACGGTGCCCCGTAGGTGGCCATGGATCGGATGACCCCCATATAGAGGCAACGGCAGACGGCGCCCGGCCCCCCCGTGTTGGGGAGGAGTCGTCCGAGCGCCGCTGCCGCCTTGACTATGCGCGGTCCGAACCCCTTAAAATGGGGCTCGAACCGCCAGCGTCCATCCAGGGTGAGGCCCAGATACATCATCTGGGTCTCCACCCTGACACGGACGCCCTCCACATAGATGTGGGTCCCCGGAGGCTACCCTCGCCGAGGCCCATGGAACATTAGGGCCTCGGTCTTATCAAGTGCCACCTCGAGGCCCAGCCTTCTGATGCGCCCGACCACGAGGGTCACGGCCTCCGTGGTCAGGCGCAGCAGCTCTTCTATTTGCCCCCCCCCCCCCCCCCCCCCTACGACTAGGGTGTCATCCGCGTAGCAAATAAGACGCGCTCCAGAAGGGAGCGCGCCGCGGAGCACCCAGTCGTAGCCCATGTTCCACAGGAGCGGGCCCAAGGCCGATCCCTGTGGAACCCCGCACGCCGTATTGCGTCGGACCATCTGGCCTCTGGCATCCACGAAGGCGACCTCTCTACCCTCCAGGTACGCCTCCAACAGCCGCCGCAGGTACGGTGGCACTCCGAAAAAGCAGAGTGCCTCCCGTATGACACCATGCGGCAGACTGTTGAAGGACACCGCCAATATTCTATCGAATTCGCGACCTATCTGAGCTAACCTAAGCTAACTATTCATACATATATAAGTTGTTGAAACATATATGTGTACCAAGCATATATACCTCAACAACTCTTATATATATTTCGTATCGGATAATTTTCTAAACTATTTCAGTTTGATAAGGGAAAAAAATAAAACCCTCCCACTTTCATGTGTAAGAGTGTATGCGTGTACGTGTGTGGAGGTGATATGTGTAATGTTGTCGCAGTGATGTAAGATTTTGTGTCACTGTATCGCGCGAGCAGCGCATTCAAGGGCTCCACGCCGAGGGAACGGACCTAGGCTTGAGCCGCTGCCGTGGGAGGCCTAATCTGGTAAGTACATTACTCTGTAGAAACATTAGAACTAATATTCTTGAGAGGGTCCGGACAAGTGGTTGCACCAGATACGATGCTCCTCATACAAGTGTTGTCAGTTATTTCACGACGTGTAGCTAGCGGTAAAACATAAAATTTACCGCATAATTTCAAATAATCATCTGAGAAGTATTTTATGCTTTAGACGATAGCAAAGGTATATTAGACTACGATTCATTTGACCAAGGTAAGAAAATTTATTTGTTGACCTCAACTACTAAATACTCATCTGCTTACCCTGTTGACTGTCTTACGAAGAATTAAACGTCTCTCAACCTGTCGAGAATTATTTTGGAATTAAGTGAGAATATTTTATACGACATGTGATGGTTGTAAATTGAAAAAAAAAACTTTTAAAAATAGAGGTCAAAATACTTTCTATAAATATAGAACAATTCGTTATAAAGAGGCTTTTGATAAATGTATTCATCATGTGAAGGTATATTCTGCGTTAGTTCTTCCGGGTAGTCCAAACGCAGTGGTCGGCAAACGGCGGGCTGCATGCCGTTCTTTAGTTGTATACGGAATAGACACGGAATATTATCTATTACCGTGGCTTGTAAGGGACGAGTAAAACGAGTAAGGCAAATCTACAGAAAGAGGCACATCTTTCGAAAGCAACTATAGCACGACTAGTCGCTTTCAAAAAAGACATATTGTGAAAAGGCAAGTGGACTTTTAATCCTACTTATTTCCATAAAAATTTCACTACATCATCATCATCTGTGTATCAGCCTGTATGAGATCCACTGCAGGGCCATAGGTCTCTTCCCGAAGGAAGGTATAGGCGTAATCACCACGCCAGCCCACGACGTATTTGCGATTTCAAAGTATGAGAATTTTTATAGGTGGTAAAAGCTACGCTCAACCTATTACTGGTTTCAGCATGAATGGGTCGGCTCGCCCGGGGTAGTACCACCCTCTCACAGAAAACCGACGTGGAGTAACAGTGCTTGCATCGTTGCGTTTCGTTCGGTCAGTGAGAGCATCGGAGGCCCACCTCTCCACCCTTCCCCCTGCTCTCAACCCCTCCCCCAAACACAGGCTGGCAACGCACTTGCGATTCTCCTGGTGTTGCTGGTGTCTATATCACCGGTGATCACTTAACATCAGATGACCCGCCTGTTCGTTGGCCTCCTATGATATAAAACAAAAACCACAGTTCTATGTTTTCCCACATACAGTAGTACAACAAGAACATTTCTCAGGTTCAGGTTTCCTCACCATGTTTTCCTTCACCGTCAGACGATAGTGTTACTAATTTAATTAGTAAATGTACGCGAATTCCGAAAAATTCGTTGGTACATGCCGGGGTTCGAACCTGCGGACATCGAAATGATATTCCACCAGTCAAACCACTAGACCACCATGACTTTATCACAAATTCCTACATATTATAAAACAAAGTCCTCTGTCACGTCTGTTTGTCTGTCTGTTCGCGATAAACTCAAAAACTACCGAACGGATATTCATGCGGTTTTCACCAGTAGATAAAGTGATTCATGAGGAAGGTTTAGGTATATTATTTCTCAGGGTTTTTTTTATTATCAGGGCGGGACAACGTCCGCCGGGCCCACTAGTATCTACTAAAGCAAAGCTTAAGTTCAAAAAAAGGTTCTTTAATGACCAGTTTATCGACCAGTGTCCTAGGGGGATTTCGTGGAAATAGTTAAATCGAGGGATTTGTTATATTGAGACTCGTTATATTAAGATTAAGCTGTATCTATGGTTGTTTAGATGAACACTGTTATATTTATACACATAAAGATCCACATTATCAGTGAAGCGAGTGCGGAAACGAGGGTGCGCACCGGCAACATAATTCGCAAGCTATCTGCAACGCGACAACTCGAACCGTTGCAATGTTGACTATATCGAAAAGGTCAATATCATATCTCGAATGCTACAATTCACGTTTGTTCTTCATTTCGTTTACTTACAACGCTGGTCAGTTTTTTTTTCTTTTGGCACAACATTGCTTGCTTATCACCTTATTTTACTAGCTGTGCCCGCGACTCCGTCCGCGAGGAATCTAATGTAAAAAAAAACAGTGACTAATAAAATCATCTGAATATATTAAATCCATTCGCTTATCGACTTCTCTCTCGTACTAAAGTCGCGTCGTCATTAAAATTACAATAACTTTTGATAGAGTGAACCGATTTTAACGAAACCAAGACTAAACGTTACTCGTGGATATGCTTTATGATTTTCGTGTTTTTATCGTGAATGCGCAGTACTTTAGCAGTGATGCGTGTTCAAACAAACAGTCAGAAAGCCATTTCTAAAAATGATTGAAATGTATTTTATTAATTATTCCAAGACACCTGCAACATTTTTTTTTTCACAAAAATCCAAAAAGTACTTACAGCACATTAGATTTACATTATTATCTATTATATGTATAAAAGAAGATACTGTATGTTAATATTCCTGATATCATCCTAAAAATACGTCATCATAGGAAAAAGCCTCTTCTCGAATGAAGGCATATTTAATCAACACATAAAATCAATCATAACTTTTTAACCGACTTCAAAAAGGAGGAAATTCCCAATATGGTTGTATTATTTTTTATGAAAACTTCTTTAGCTGCGTTGTGCGATTTTTCGTATGCAAAAAACTTATAGGTCCGCGTTACCGATGACCTCAACATGCTCGTGACGTATTGAGCTTGCGTAAGACTAGCGACGCGTAGTATAGCGACCTGTACACATGTAATATTGATGTTCTGTATTGATCTATAGTATCTGTATTTATAGATAAACATAAAAGTGTATATAACTATTGCTCAGAATGCCAATAGATGCGAAAACTAGACCAATGTTAATAATTTCAATTTTGTAGGTGGTAGAGCCACGCTGAAGGTATTACTGGTTTCAGCATGAATGGGTCGGCTCACCCGGGGTAGTACGACCCTCTCAAAGAGACACCGACGTGAAGTAACAGTGCTTGCATTATTGCGTTTCGTTCGGTCAGTGAGAGCGGATACCCAACTCCCCTCCCCTCTTCCCCACTTCCCCTTCTCCCAAATACAGGCTGGCAACGCACTTGCGACTCCTCAGGTGTTGCAAGTGTCTATGGACGGTGGTGATCACTTAACATCAGGTGACCCACCTGTTCGTTTGCCTCCTATGATATACAAAAAAAAAAAACAAATTATGAAATTCAAAATTTCAAAAGAGAACACAGTTTTTCCATTGTTTTGTGTCCTCACTTCTGTCAGTATTTTTAAGTTTGTTACTTCAGAACATTATTTATAAATCAATTTAAAAAAAAAAAATATTGGAGAGAGGACATTTTTAAAAAGGTTTTATTTTTATTTAATTAACATTGAATCTTAAACGTCTAAGATACACCAGCGAACTTTCCAAAATTGAACAACAAATTCTACACCGTGAAAGAGATATTCTTGATTAATAAAGCTGAAACAGGAACGGGGCGATTTATTTTATCAACATAGATGTTAATGTAGGGAAAGTACAAGACGGTATTCCATCAATGCTCCTAAAACAATGCGTTATACCGTTACCAAATCGCTTGGTAACATAACATGGATTTTTCCTTAATCGAGAAATATATTACTCGGACTTCGCCTATAATTAAAAACGAGACCCTTCCTTATTGTGCTTTATGCATTCCTTCAGTTTTCATTACCCCGCCTTTACACGACACGGTCTTTCACTCGCGATTGGAGTGTGCAGGATTGAACATGGAAAAGTGCGTACGCACGTTAGCCGCACTTACACGATACGCTCTTTCCAGTACAGACGGTTTCACGCGAGAAAAAATGCACGTATAAAGACAAACAATAACTATCACTCGCCATATGAAGTCCGATGACGCTGTATAGGTCTGTAAGGCTAATAGCGTAGTCAGTTCGAAATAAAACAACACTCGCGAATGTGTGTACGACCTTTGCCGCGTTCAACCCTGTGTAAAAACAGCTATTATCGATAACAAAGTCATCTTACACAGATTTTTCTTAATTTATCTTATGCTATTCCTAAAAATTACTACTATCGGCTGCACAGATTTTGATGATTTCTTTTTGCGTGTGGACAGTTGGTGGCACTGCAGTTGACTTTTAGGACTTTTTTTTATTATCAAGACAGGACAACGTCCACCGGGCCTGCTAATAAGATCTAAAGTTCAATGAAGCATAAACCGCCGTATCGATTGTATTAATATCCTAACTAATACGAAAGTGAGTGTTTATTACGCTTTTATGTCGTAACTACTCAACCGATAACTAGGAAATTATGCACGAATATTTTCAGGTGTACAGAAAAAGGAAAGGGTACCTTTCGTTCAGAATAAAATGTAATGTTCCCGATGAAGGAATCAAATTCGCATTAATGCGAATAAAACCGCGAGTAAAACCTATTTCGCAAATTACTCGTAATGGAAATAGAAGCGATTCTCTTCTATAAGGCTAACTTTTTTGGTATACGATATAAAAAAAAGGATTGTGTGGTTTTATGAAACCACGGTAAAAGTGAAACTTTTTTTCACACTATAGACATTTAACTAATAATAGTCTATACACTACACGGTCAGCTGCTGCGAACTATAGGCGCCGCCATATTGGCCCTGGCTGCTCTGACGAGCGCCTTTCACTTTATCCCTACTCCGCGGCCGACCATCACGCGACATGCAACACACAGACGAAAAAGTTTGAGACGATGTAATAAAAGTTTCACTTTAAAAAGTAGCCAGCGGCTCCGGCGGACGTTGTACTGCCTTGATAATGAAAAAAAAACCTTCATAAATTTTGTACCAGAACTTTCATCATGAATCACTTTTATCTGCTGGTGAAAATCCGTTCAGTAGTTTTTGAGTTTATCACGAAGAGACAGACAGACGCGGCAGAAGACTTTGTTATAATATGTAATAATAATGTAATGATATTAGAACCTTACCAAACAAATACTGCATGACTGACCGAAAAGGACCTCACATGCTGATGATATATTACAGTAAAATTGAATAACACTTTTTTTCATCTAGGCCCACATTTCACATATTTATGCCCTAAAGTAACAAACAGGCTTGCAGTGTACTTGTTTTTAAATAGATCCTGCAACCTTATAGCTGGGCCAACTTCAGTGGGACTGCAATCCTCAGACCAGACCCACATTTTTTACTTTTACCTACGATTTTTTAAATATTTTTTTCATTCAAACCTTGTCCTGACATTTAAAAGAACACCAAAAATACAATTAACTCGAATACAATTAACTCAAATAAGTGCAGCCGTTTCAAAGTGATGCGCGTAAATACATTCCACAATATCATAGCCCTAAACAAAGTCCCCTACCGCTTTGTCTGATTGTCTGTCTGTTCGCGATAAACTCAAAAACTACTGAACGGATTTTCATGCGGTTTTTACCAGTGGATAAAGTGATTCATGAGGAAGGTTTTAGTATATAACATGTCAAGGATTTTTTTTATAATCAGGGCGGGGCAACGTCTGCCGGGCCCGCTAGTCTAAATATATAAAAATCCAGTGTCATGACGTTTGTCCACGATGAACTCCGAAACTACTCAACCGATCTTCATGAAACGTTTGCATTTATGTATAATTTGGTCCAACTTGAGAGGTAGGATAATTTATATTTCGATTAATGGTCTATATATTTTTAAATTACAAATTAAATGATTGTCAATGTTGATTATTGTTATTCATTGTAAGTTTTATCAGTCTTGAACAGATGACGCTTTAGATTGGTTTGTTGACAGTAAACTGTAGGACCGACTGTTATATACATTTCATAGATGGCGCCACGTTTTCAATTTAAATTTCTTTTTCAACTCAAGTTTATTTTATTATGCACGTGTTCTGTTAATCTATTTACTACGGAACCTCGGTTTTTCTGTATCAAATTTTTAGGCATACCCCATGGAACCAAATACTGTATCATGGTTTTAATTGAACATGTAATAACTAACCCATAGCAACGCATGGCCAGGCCAGATTAAAGTAGTCCGGTGAAGCTGTAGAGGCCTCTAAAAAGGCCAATAGCATAGTCAGTCCGAAAAAAAAAAAAAAGCCAGATTAAATTAATAATGTAGATAGAATAATTTGATATAGATATACGAATAGATTGGATCTCGACACGAATCTCGTTAGATGGGTCTCCTGTGCCGTGAGGTGAGTCATGTTAATTGATTTAACCTTCCTCTAATGCGCGCACACAACACCCTTGTCTGTCCTTTTGTTTTGCAGTGCCCATGATGACAAAGTACGGAGGATTTCCTAATATGATAGTAATTAAAATACAGAACTAGTACTTATATTCATGAAAATGTGTCTAATTTAATGCGAGATTTCTTTAACATGTGGTGTCAATATCTTCGCCACAGATCTCTACCAATCTTTTTCACCGCTCTCGTACACAAATTTATATATAAATACATAGTTCTTTTATAGGACAAACATGGAGACAATTACTTGAGGATAAATAAATGATAATTTTAGATACCTTTAATATTTTAACTTGTCTTGTATTAAATTCTTCATTATATTATACGTAAGCTCATACTTAAGGCTATATTCGGAACCGCCAAAGTACCTATTGTTGTTCATGGAAATAAACCCGTATTTTTTGTTTAAAGCCCAAGTTCCCAAAGTGGTCCAGGTGGATCCCCAGAGTCTACATTGGCGTGACAAAATAATTGGTATTCACAATTCGTAACTGGGGGTCCACGAAAATTTATCTGCTTTTGACAGTCAAGAACTAAAATTTTGGGTTGACTTCACCCATCAATGTAAACAGATAATATAAGATGCTCAGCGACTGTTACTTGTAAAAACTGGCATATTCCATATTCAGTACGCAACGCAAATTTCTATAGTTATTATCTAATCTTCATATTTTTTGTCCAGTTTTGAGAATATGGTCGAAATGTAAGAGGTCCTCTGGTAGCAGCTAAATTTTGAAAGTGGTCTATGAGAAAAAAGTCTGGGAGCCTCTGGTCTAAAGTATCTTTAGGATATGTATGGTACCCTCCAATTTTAGTTAGAGAAAGAAGATTTATCACTGTAGGCTTAGTTAAAAATAAACATAGGGATAATTTACTCCCTAGTCCCATTTATTTATAAGTGTGGAACTGTTACATACAATTTGATACTGCATTGTAACATATGTCGTCTGGTGATGCTGTCGATGCCTTGCTAGGCCAATAGCATAGTCAGTTCTAGATAAAAAAACAACAAAATTGTAACATATTTGAAGTTTAATGCAGGCATTGATTGACACAGGTTCGAATCCTACTAGTTTGACCTAACCTTAACACTTTGACAAAGCACACTATATACAAAGACCGTGTAGAAATTATTACCTAAAATATATTCGAAACAAGCAAAAAATGGGTATTATAAGTATTTTCTTTTTATTCATTTCTGTTTTCATATTATACTTAATCTAAAAACAGGATATATATACTTCTCTAAAGGTGAAGACATAAACTATTCTCCAAATTGTGTTTTAGTTACATGTGCTCCTTTTAGGTATTATACTAGATATTAAATGTTTCGTTGGGTCGGTGAGAGTGCCGGAGGACAACTTCCCATCCCTCGAACACAGGCTGATAACACACTTGCAACTCCCCTGGTGTTGCTAGTGGCTATAGACGGTTGTGATCACTTAACATCAGGTGACCAACCTGGACATTTGCCTCAGATGATATAAAAAAGAATTCTACAAAATATTTCCTCTTTACTGTATATGGAAATTACCCCATAAACTGAATAATAAGCCCATTAACTATATTTGAGAACCATATTAATGTTCTTATGATTGTAAATACATTAAATGTTTATATCAAAATGATATCATATTACATAGTTAAGTTATTTATGTAAGAATTATAATAGTAACCCTATCTAGTGAACAATTTTTGTTTTATAATTAAATGTTTTCTTGGGAACAGCTCTTAGGCAATGTTTTACATTCTCATTTTATATCTCGAATGAAGATCCTAAAGGACAACAGAACTTAACAATATTGACAGTGGCTGCTTGGGCTATATACGGCTCTCATCAAAGCAACAGTTATCTGTGGGTAACATTATCTATACATATAATAAGAATGTAAATCAAATGTGTCCGTACTTGTTGGAATTTTTGTAAAAGAAATTGTTACAGGTATCTAGGAATAAGAAGTTTCATTGATTTTTAAAAATATCTATCTGTCTGTTTGTTTGAAAACCCATAACTGCTAAAGTACTGTGTTCATGATAAAACCCTTCAACAAAATCATAAAACATACCTTGGGGTAACATTTAGTTTTTGTTTCATTAAAGTTGTTTAGTCAATCAAAAGTTATCATAATTTTAATGACCATGTGACTTAAGTACAAGAGAAAAGTAGATAGTAGTTAGACTTAATACATTCAGATGACTTTATTAGTCACCGTTTTGTATATCAGGGTCCATGTTGAGGAAGTCGCCGGCACAGCTAGTGGAATAATAAAAGGCAATCAGCTGGAATTTAGTGTGAACGATGTGTACAATTTTAATAACAAATATACATATAAAAGGTCAACTTAATCTAGTTTTTTATTGTTTATTTTCGAAGACTAACTTATTTTCCAAACTATTGGTAGTGGTTTGACCTTCTCAGGGCCTACATTAAATTAGTTTTTTTTTTTTTAATGATGATAGCCCCTAAATGCACAGGATTTTTTTACAATTATTTATACATATTTTGATATTCTGTTATCTAAAAAATAGTTGTTTAAAATAGAACCAACCTTTTTACATTCTGATAACACATAAATATTAACATTTAAATTATACATATCAGTCAGATCAGATATACTTATTGAATACTCAATTACAATATTAAAATTGTACGTAACACTAAAAATATGACTTCATGATACAAATTCCTATTAGACAATATTTTCAGCACATCAAAACTTTTACTATAATATAATTTTATAACAAATTTACGTGTGTTTCGGTTTTTTTATATAAAATATATAACAATAATATCTAATAATTTCCGTTTGCAAAGCCTACATACAAATGCACATATCGAAGCCGTGGGCGGTCTGTCAAACGCGCTAAGGCGTCATTTCACAACGCTAAATGAAAAAAATACAATTTATAAACCAACGTAAACGTGAAATAACAAAACTTACCGTAAATTCCTTTGATTTCGTTGTCGTTAACAGCATTATCACAATGAACACACAAAATAAATATACTAAAAATGGCTTCTAGTGTACAGTGATAATACATCTTAAAAATATCGGTTAGCACTTAAATAGTGTGCATAAGAATCCTTAAATAGTGTTTTTACACAACATCTTCACTTCCTTATCTGACAAAAGCGCAAATATATTAGTTATCTATTCATTTATATTGCCTAAATTGTTCCAATCAAGCCACAATCGAACAAGACCCCGCCGTCTGTCATTCGTCATGTCAATAAACAATTAATGTTGCCATTTGATGAGAAAATCTATATCTACCATACAAATATCTTCTGTATAATTTTGGTATTTTAAACGTACACGGTACATCGTTTCTTCTTTTTTTATCTTGAAAGGTATTATAAAAATTAACAGTTTATTGTAGCTACAGTTCATGAGTTTTTAAAGAATTTTACTTAGAGTAAAACAATGCAGAAATAATTGTTGTCTATACCTGATCGTAATTCATAGACTAGTAATGTTTCAAGCAATTAAAAATATTGTAAAATTAAAAATAATTGAGTTGATAAAGAAGTACAAGCCTGAATGTGTACTATTTTTTAAATGAATTCTGCTGTAAACTAATATTCGTCCTGGTGGTGCTGGCTTAGTAAAACCAGTTTACAGATCACATTGTTATTAATGTTTAGAAATACTAAATGTAGGGCAAAACAATTACAACGACTTTCCGCACCACACTTTATTCAAGCTCTAGCAATACAGTACATACAATACAATACAGAAAAAAACGCTCATGCTGTGTGTTTTTAATAATATCGAACTCGGTGACAAATAAAAAGTTCTGTTAAGTACGATGAATTCATATTTTATGTAAAAGTCCTAGACATATAAATAATATTTCATGTGTAAACAAAGTTGAGATATAGGAAGAAAAAACTATTGACCGAACGTGAATCATACTGAAAACCTATTCACGATCCGAGTTTCAAAATGCCGATAACAATTTCAATGGATAACGCAGTAAATTGTTAAGCCTAGTACTAGTACTAGCCTAATACGACGAGAGAGAAACCATTTTCTATAAAGATATCTATAAAAGTATACCGCAGTGAAATGATTTTCTTTTTCAAAGGGACTAAATGATAACAACAATAAAGTATTTTACATTTGGGGATTATTGTCACCATCGCGGCATAGTTGTGTTTATTATTATCTCCTACGTGTATCTTTGGTACTAATAAAATTTATAAGTTCCGTGATTAAGTTCACTAAAGTATCTATTGATATTTTTTCAAGTTTATCAGTTTTTCATGATCTACTTCTCATATTTTGGCAGGCTGAGACTACCACCGTTATATTTTAGATCGACATAAACCTAGTTTCATAATTGAGTTCATTAGTTATTTAAACTATTTTACTTTTTAAAGCCGATTAACCTCTTCAAACTCAAGCATAGTATTTTTTAAATAGTATTATTACATTGTCTACGTCATATTCGCAATCAGTTTTTGGCAAATATTTTCAATGTACCGACAGGGTTCTACAGTTTTATTATGATATAGATAAAAACATAATATTAGCTATTTATTGTATACGTTTTAGAGGTAGAGTTATGTTTTAAATAACACCCAGCAAAATATATTTAAAATGTTCGTAGAAAAATAATTAAAAAATATTAAACGCCCCCGGGTGGACTCGAACCACCAACCTTTCGGTTAACAGCCGAACGCGCTAACCAATTGCGCCACGGAGGCTGGTGCAAGATATTTCGAAATTAAAGATCTGATTACTTAGGTACAAAACATTTCACTTTTGTTTTAATATTTGATTTCACTTTCCATTTAATATGTGCACATACCATGGGTTAGGTACAAAAATTAAGGAGTATTTTCAAAAATGATATTGACACGATAACACGTGCGATTTGAAAAAGGTGTTTGAATTTTATGAATTAGAATATCACTTGGCACATGTGAAGTGAAATCATGCTATTGCTTTAAGTAAAATATGATCAAATAATAACGTTATTTTTTTTTAGATCCTATGACTATATAAATATTGTGAGTTCAATTTCGACTTGATCCCATTCAATGTAGTTTTTTTATTCTTTTGTTTGTACATTTTTATTGGTTTTTGTTTGGTTTCATGGAATCATCATGTAACCATACATAATATTACGTATTAAACGTTAGAAATTAAAAACAACAAAAATCACATATTACTTAATCACTAGTTAAACGTATATTTAAAAACGTGTGATATTCCGAAATAATATAAATTTTATAACTTTGACGTTGGTAACATTTTAGAGTCTGATCAGAGATCTAATTGTTTGTTCGGCTTTTGGTGTCAGTCGCTTTTTTAGTATTGTACTCCTAAATATAGTTATATTTGTATAAAAATTAATAGAAGATGATCTGACTATTGTGCTATGCCTTTGATATCGTTATCAGTATACCGCTATACATAAAAACAAGTGCATAACATTGTGACAATGGTTCATAACGTTGGGAAGTGTACTGTGGTACTTATAGTGTATTTCTTGTGTATAGGATTTTGGTATCCAACTTTAGGTGAGTTATGAACAAATTTGCATTATTTTAAGTTTCGTTTATCGTCATATATCATTGAATATACATATAAGTTAGGAATAACTTTAAAAACATTGAAATGATCCGGTCTGTTGGTATACGCTTATTTTATCATTTGATGTTTTACCTTATTACCTATTTGTGGTCAGCGGATACTATTTAAATATACATAATGAGCACGTTCCTGTTTATTATTATGCTTACATAAACTGCTGATATCATACTTCTAAGCATTTTGGAGATGCTGATAACTGAAGCTGATGGCGCGGATTTAACTTGAACAATTTGCTTATTTATTTATTGGCATCTAATTTACTTTTTGATACAATAGGATAATTTATCGGAAACACGTTTGTAATGAAAAATAGGGAATATGTACAAATATTTAAAATAACTTTTAAGACAAAATCCACGTTTGTATCTGTAAATAAGTGATAATTTACTCTCACTTAAGTTAACTGTAGAAGAAAAGCCATTTGCAAATGCAAGTCAATTTATTTGTGTAATATTTGGACACTGTATATGCTATATTATATATGTATATGCTATGTTATTAGATTAACAACAGTTAGAAATATCTACATGCATATTGCATTATGTAGTATATATAACCCAGATTGACTAAGACTCACTGATATAAATTGAATAAAAAGAACTGATATTTGGAATGATAAAAAGGTCACAGAATTGTCATCAATGTGTGAAGTAGAGAAATGAATAAATCTCAAGAAAACAAAAGCAAATACAGTTATTCAAAGCTACCACCAGTTTACAAAATTTTACTATTGATTAAAAGAGTTTACATGAAGCTTGATGGGTCTATAATATTTTTATTACCTGTGGCTTGGTTTGGTTTAAAAAAAAAAAGTATATAAAATCACATAATTTTTTTATGCAATATAGTATGTAAATCTTAGAGTAATTAATGAAAAACTTTCAATGATTTTGATCAAAAGAACAAATATTTATAACATTTTATTTGTATAATTTTTATAAATTCATGTATAATTTATAGATATAGTCTTCATTACTACAAAAAATAATATAAACAACTCTTAAATCATGGATAATGAATTGTTGAAGGCATAATTATTCTATCTTTGGTTATCATGCAAATAAACAAACATTATGCAACAGTTAGCAATTATGTAAAATGGAGAGTACTTTGAGTTGTTCACACTCAAAGTTACAGTATGAGCAATGAATATTTATTGCATTACCAAGTTATTGTTATAACTTACAATACAGTCGACACTGAGTATCTGATAAACTTCTGTTTTTTACATAGAACAAATATTTATAATATTTTTTTTTGTATACTTGTTACATATCCATGTTATATACATGGTCTTTATTAAAACAAAAAATAAGGTAAACAACTTCTAAATCATCTATAGCAAGAAAACAATTATTGAAGACATAATTATTCTATCTTTGGTTATCATGCGAATCAACAAACATTATGCAATTATGCAACAGTTAGCAATTATGTAAAATGGAGAGTACTTTGAGTTGCTCACACTCAAAGTTACAGTATGAGCATTGAATACTTATTGCATTATCAAGTCATTGTTATAACTTACAATACAGTTGACACTCAGTAATCTGATAAACTACTTTTTTTTATGTTCTCTGCTTTCTTCCCTCTGCCACAGGTCAGAGACATTCTGTAGCGTGGGGAAGAGTGACGGCATGTGCTCTTTGCTCTTATTTGGTTGGGTTGTACCTATTGTAGTTACAGCCTAAATAGAGTGTACATACAATATGATGTAACAAAAATTGTACGTGTCAGTTAGTATTATCGTTACATTACTAAGTATATATGTGTATTTTTTCTTTTTTTATATATACTTTTTTTGTAATCTAATTATATTTTCTCATTTACTATTAGTATTATTATTTCTTTTGTACTGGATATTTTTGATGATAAACATTTTGCAAAGTGTTGTCAAGTTACTTATAGAATCTGCTAGATTGTATAGTGCTGTCAAGGATCCCTCATAATTGGGATTTTTAGGAAAATTGTACCATGTAAACTGACAAATTATATATCAAAGTAGAAAATGTTTATTGGTATAACAAAAAATAGGATGTGGATTTTACTAAATGAGGAAAAAGCATAGGATTTACTATAGAATTAATGTTGTTCACACTAAATCATTTATTAAACAATATTTGAACATACTGATGTAATTGACTCATGTTATTACATATTCGAAATATATGTATTAAAATTTTTCCAAGGATACTAGAAACTTTATCTATACTATAATAAAACTGTAGCAAGGTCAAATCTGTACATTAAATATTTTTTGAAAATTTTTATCGGGGTAGACTTTGTTATTGATATAGAAGCCAAAAATAATCTTTTTACAATTTTTGTCTGTCTGTCTGTCTGTCCCTGTGAACACGCATCACTCTGAAAGTACTGAACCGATTTTGACGAAACTTGGCACAGTGATAACTAATATTACGAGATTACATGTAGAATACTTTTTATTTCATAAAACGCAAGGGATTCTCCAGGATAACGGACGAAAGTCAAAAATTTGTAGTTAATGAAATTTTTGACGGATTTTGGTAAATTTTCATTGTGCTATATATAGCAGACAGATTAGCTAAAAAGATAAGCTATATTTCCCTACGCTACTTTAAAAAAAATACCAAAAAAAAAGATCGCCGGGATTCGACCGTCGGCTCCGGCGGACCATATAATGTCCAGTATGTTATAACTGAGCTACGACTATATGAGATTTCTATGCGTAATTATCAACCACATATGAAAAAAATATATGTAAACGAAACTGTCACTTATATGTTGTTACATTTATTTTATTGTATAAAAAATGTTTGCTAAACAAAGGTGACAAGATTTTTTCCTAAAACATACACCTAGATAATAGTTACATTGCATTGTAGAAGATGAATCTCAGCTAGAGTTCTATCAGTAAGTGTGTTGTTTCGATATTTGATAAAATTAGTTTTCTAAATGTTGTTGAGTCTTGAAGTAGTTGGGTTCAGGTTTGTGAATCTAAGATTAAAATAAATCAGTTGAGGTGTATGCAGTTATTTTTTTTTTTTCTCGAACTGACCACGCTATTGACCTAGCAAGGTCTTAACAGCTTCACCGGACTACTGTTTGCAGTTACTATGTTGTATTTATACTAATATTATAATGAGTGGTAAAGTTTTGTTTTCGAGGAATGCTTGGTACCTACTACTGGTCCGATTTCAAAAATTCTTTCACTGTTAGAAAGGTATATTATCCCAAGTTCAATATCTCAGTAAAAAAGGTGGTTTGTATGTCAAAAGTAAAATAAATGTGACCAAATTAAAATTGAATGCAGATTTCACGTATACATTACAAATTCTTATAAAACAAACAATTAAAACAAAATGGAAATTTAATGTAGATAAAGTTCAACTTTTACAGTATGTTACGTGATGAAGTTACAAGGGGTACTGGGAAGACATTTATCGGCAATATATGTAAGTTAGTTTTGATCTTCACTTTGATGACACTACTTTAGGTAATGCTGCGAACAGATTCTAGGCTTATTTTAAAAGATTTCTCACATACCAACTGGGTATATGTTTGAGTGAGTCCCTGGATAGTTTGGATTCACGATTGGAAGTGCTGGATAACGCTGCAATAGGGTTTTAGGTTTTTTAAGATTATCTGCGTTTAAAAATACAATTGAAACCGGTAATAACCGATTTGGTGCAGACGAAGTTGCACGGGTCAGTAGTAATATATGTATGAAACTTGAAAATATTTATTAGTTTTCTACATTTTTACATTGTTAAAACATGAGACTAAACTCTATCTCTCAATCTTTTTAAAACAAAAAGTTCATCATAATAAGCTCTGTTCAATTCAGTCAATTCCAAACCCAGGTCAAATTTGTTGATTGTCTATCGTCCTGTCAGTTGTGGAGCAGTTGGAATTACTTTATCTTCATTTTCATGATTTATTTTTGTAGGAGTAGAAGACATCTTTATCAGACATTTTATGAAAGCCACTTTCCCCTTTATCTATTCCATGGCACTAGATTTTCAAATCTCTTACATAGTTATTTCCATTTCTGCAGCAATTTATTTTATGATTTCTAAAGTAGTAATAATTCATTCAGAATGTTGTTAGGTGTGGTGAGGATATCTAGCCATAATGATGTAACAGTTGATGGGAGAACATTAGATAGTGGCCAGAATACAGATCTACTCTATGATCAAAAATAAATTATCATACAGCATGATAATTTATAAGATTTTTTCTTTTTTGTTTTATTTTTTTTTTTTCATCTGAAATCTATACTAATATTATAAAGAGGTAAAGTTTGTGACATTGTAGATAGTAATCTCTGGATCTACTAAAGCGATTTCGAAAATTCTTTTACCAATAGAAAGCCACGTTATTTGTGAGTGCCATAGGCTATATATTAACCCGAAAAATCAGAAGACTTTTTTGTAGTAGTCTGATTTGCAAAGTAAGAAAAAATGATTGAACGAAAATGTTTCTTACGAGCGCTACCTTAACAATGAGAGATATATGATTGTGTTCTAGAGAAAAGTTGTAGAGCTTGATAATGCCTACAAAAACGTCACCGACAGCATATGTATAACTTTGATATTTAAGTCACAAAAAGTAGTTTTTTTATAAATGTTTACCTCCCAAGGAAGTGGGCACAGGTCAGCTAGTAATTTACAGAATAGTGAGAAACTTATATAGTTTATGTTATAAGTAGTTTATATAGTTTCTCACTATTATCGCAGGCACAGCTAGTTATATATAAAAGCCTTTCTTCATATTTAATGTTCTTAATTGGGTGTAGTTTTAGTAGCCTATTACTCACTAAAATCGCATGGTGATCTGGGTGTTGCTTTGGTTAGGCCGCATTGGACAATGCATTGCCATGTCGGGCCAGCGGTTAGCCCTCCAAAAGGTGATCGCCCGGCCCCATCCTAATAGGGAGGTAGGCTGGGTACACACCTGATGCCTCTCCTCGTCAGCCGAACCTGCAATGTCACCTGCTGACTACTCTATCACCAAGAGTATTACTGTTGTGTTGCTGACCAATCTTTATCCTTGGCCTGAACAAAAACTAATAATAAAAAAATTGAGAAGGAACAAAAGGGAAAATAATTAACAAATCATGACAAACTATATGTTTTTCCTGTAAACAAAATATAATGATAATAATAGGTCTTTACCTATGAAATTGCCGTTCTGCAGTACTGGCCATTTCAAATCAAAATAATTTTTGTTTGGCTAAGAATTCTTATTTAAAATTAATTTTATTTTAAAAACATGGAATTCTTTTTCCAAAAGTAGTCATTTGTTTATTGATTAGTGTTACATTTTCATCGCATTTCAATCTTTTTTGTCATCATGGATACCTTAAAAATTCGAGTAATTATGGAATATGAGTACCGTCGTGGCAGCAACGCGGCACAAGCGGCACGCAACATCAACGACGTTTACGGAGCTAACACTACAAACCAACGCACCACCTGTTATTTGTTTGCTCGCTTCCGTTCTGGGTATTTCGACCTGAACAATGAACCTCGCGGTCGTCCGAAGACTTTGGTCGACAATGACGAATTAAAGGCGATTGTGGCAGCTGATGATACACAATCTACGGCTGAATTAGCAGCAGCTTTCGACGTTAACGTCAAAACAATATTGGTCCATTTGCGTCAAATTGGCAAGGTAAAAAAGCTTGACTAATGGGTGCCCAACGAACTCAATGATCGCCAGCGCGAAGTACGCGTCGTGACGTGCCTTGCACTGCTCAACAGACACACAAATGAAGGAATTTTGAACCGCATTGTTACCTGCGATAAAAAACGGATTCTGTTTGATAACCGCAAGCGCTCAGCAAGTTGGTTGGATCCTGGTTCAGCACCTAAACAATGCCCTAAACGAAAACTTACCCCTAGAAAAGTGATGGTCACTGTTTGGTGGTTTAGCGCCGGTGTGATTTATCACAGCTTCTTACCAAACGGGGTAAGCATTACTGCAGATGTGTACTCTGAAGAACTGAACACAATGATGGAGAAGCTGGCACATCTCCAACCAGCATTGGTCAATCGCTTGTCTCCGCTGCTCCTGCACGACAACGCGTGACCTCATACTGCACAGCAGACGGTCTCCAAGTTGCAAGAACTGTGGTTGGAAGTTCTCCGACATCCGCCCTACTCACCAGACCTTGCGCCTACAGACTACTACTTTTTCCAGAATTTGGATAACTCCTTGGCCGGAAAAAAATTCAATACCCGAGAGGCAGTACAAAATGCCTTTGAAGAATTTGTTGCCTCCCGTCCAGCTGATTTCTTTAAGAAGGGCATCAATAAACTGCCACTGTGTTGGCAAAGATGCATTGATTGCATGGGTGATTACTTCAATTAATACAAATAAAAAATACATGAAAAAAATTAGTTTAAATTTTTTCATATGAAACGGCAATTTCATAGGTAATGACCTAATATAATACATTACACCCAAGGTTAAAAGTAATATTAATTTAATTTATGAATTACTCAAACAGATGCAAGGTTTATCTGTATAAACACCAAGTCTACACGTATTCCTTCCATAAAGGAATGTTGTTTGCACTTCTTTGTTCCTGTAGTCCACTGAAGTTGTGAAGGTCGGTCACTATACGTCACACAATAGCATAGGCATTGGCTAAAAAAATGTTGTTCCATTTTGTATGATGTGATTGGTAACTGGCCTACAAGCTATTCAAACTCAGATCTCAAGATAACTAACCTATTATTACTGACATCAGGGCTACCGTCTTATTTAGATCATTGTGCATAGGTAGTGACTGTGTTACTCGTTTAACATTACATGGACTGCTTGTCTGTTTATTTTATTAAAAAATGACTTATCTATATACAGTCTAACCTGAATGAGTAAGAACAGGATAAACAAGAAAACTCGTATAAAGGTTGATGTATTGCCAGGTCTTGTCATTTTAAGTCTCTATAAGCGAGAATCAAAAACTTCTAAGAGAAAGTCATTTTTTTCTCACGGACTTCTATAATTGATTTTACTACTTGTCTGTACCACTATAAGTGACAATAGAGTATCTTTAATATTTGCTATTTATTTCATGGAACCAGTTATCTAACACGGTGTTTTTACAATATTTTATTGAAAAGGGTTGTTGATAAAATTTTGAAACTAGAAAAAATAACAGTGCAAAAGAATTTAAGGTATTTCTTTAAGTAAACATTAGTGTGAGATTTTTTGTTTTCTTTTTGTAAGCATCTATGATTAATTGTAATGAATTATACCTATACAATACATCATTACATAGTATAAAACAAAGTCTCCTACCGCATCTGTCTGTTTGTTCGTGATAAACTCAAAAACTACTGAACGGATTTTCATGCGGCTTTCACCAGTGGATAAAGTAATTCATGAGGAAGGTTTTGGTATATAATTGCTCAAGGATTTTTTTTTAAATAAGGGAGGCCTAACGTCTGCCGGGCTTGCTAGTATAGTATATTTATCACTTGCTGTATTTTTATACCTTGTCCCCTGGACTCTTGTTTTCCATGATGTACCGTATAGAATTTTAACTGACTGACTGATATATCAATGAATAGCCCAAACTACTGGAGCTAGGACTGTGAAAATTTGCATGGAGATCCCTCTTACATTGTAAGTGAGAACTTAGAGTTTTTTTTGGAATGTTAACCGCTAAAACTAGTGAAAAAAGTGTTGAAATTTTATATAAAATGTGTCATTTTATAACTTAGATCTGTGAAAATTAGTATTTAGTAATTCAGTTAGATAGTAAAAAATGTGTTTCATAGTTTTTTCAAATAAAATAACTATTTTATAGGGTCCTTTATGAAGATACAAACATAGACGAAGTGGCAGGCAACTGTTAGTATCATTATATATTGAATACTAGCTGTGCCCGCGACTAAGTCCGCGTAAACTTTCAATTATAAAAACAGTAATTAATAAGATCATGGGATTGGATTGTGTATTCAAATCCGATTTCAGATCAATATTAGATTTCTTCAAAATGCGCCCAGTAGTTCTTCCGTAGGTGTCTTCTCTTTTGTGTTTTCTTATAAGTAACATATATACGAATGTGTTATATATGTAAACGTCCAGTATGTTATACCAGTGTGTAAACTATTTATTACCTTACCAACTTTGTCAAAATTTCGTCTAGTAGTTTTTGCGCGAATCCCGTTCAAATGCCAGACAGAGAAGAGATTTAAAAACCATGAAAATGTGTTCTGTCATTGATTCGAAGCCCCACAAAAGTATTTTTTGTTTAAAATGTTTAATGTACAGACTTCGTCACGTTACCCTTTTATTATATGTATAGATTATAGAAATTTGTGTTTTATATATACTGTATGACGTGAGAGAAAAATGTATCACATCTAACAAAACAGTGTGTTACATCTAAGAGGAAACTGGTTACAGTTATGGTTGAGTTGCTACACTGATCCATTAGATATCTGTAGTTTTGATATTCTGTGACTGAAGCATACTACTAACTATCAATTTCAATGACGTAATTTTCTACTAAAAAGTTTTAGAGGAAATATTTTTAAGGGGTTCCATTTTATTTTCATTAGACCTTAGATTTTTAACACGTACTAGGAAAATCCTCAAAATTAAACAGGGAATGTGTAACGATTGAGATACTAGTAAGTTTATGACAATTATAAACAAAGGTTTAATTTTTTGGAGTAGATTTTTTTAATTTTTTGTTAAAATGTTATAACTGTATCTATAGGCAATCGTGGTAAATTAAATTTTACTATCGTGTTTGGATGAATTTTTACCAGTTAAAGTCGACATTGATAACGGACGGTTTCTGTTGTGTTTATCTCGTTTTTAAGCTGATGATGAATCAGTGCTTACCGTGTCTGGATTTGTCATTTATTATCAGACGAGATTATGATTAAAACACTAAAATCTAAAAGCTATATATGACTCAATTAGTATGTAAAAATAGTTCGGACTCTTGATAAGTTGTATTGAAGAACAATAGTGAAGATTTGACCAATGGTTTGTGGTTTCCTCCGGTCAACGTCATGTTTTAATCACGCACACAGCGACATTGACCAATATGTTACTCTTCCACATGTGTATGTCGCAGTGAGGTGTTCTCTACGGTCGGATTAAATGCATGCCTAGTAAAACCTTATTGTCATAGGTTTACCAACTATAATGCCGCGAGACCATGGATGCAACACGCTATAAGGGCCGGCAGTTTTTATGCATATCGAAGGAGTTTAGCAGAGTCTAATTTTTAGGCCAGTAAGGCCTTTATCAACCAGATTTTGACGTTTTGGCGTGACAGTTAACCGAAATTTCTTTACGCAGGTATGAGGCAAACTTTTTAGTGGTTGTGGCTAGACACTCTCCCCAATATTGTTGCATAGATATGGATATTAATTGGTTAAAACCGACGATTAGCGTAATGGCGATTCACCTACAGAAGAGGATACACGATGAAATTCTTTGGAAAGAGCATAAATTCTATAGTAGGTATCTGTGTCTATAGTATAATCTGGACTCACCAATAAAGAGTGCTTTTACCTAAACTTCATCATTCCAATTTCGGTGCAAACAAGCAAGGTTATACCAAGCTACTCGACGACCCGCGGTGAGCAAAGGCTCTCCGGTGGGCAAGTACGCCTAAGTAAGTAAGTATACCAGCCCCCTTAAGTCTTCTTGTAATCGTTTTGTTGCTGCCTGTCCCTTGTCGAACTTCCTGCTTGCAGCTTGTTTCGTACCTTGGAATAATTAGAAGTGCGGTATCGAAGGGCACTGTTTACAATAAATCTGTCGTTCCTCTCTATTGTTACTCTTTGTGGCCTTATCCTTTACCTTATACCTGACTATTCTAAAGTATTATTCAAGAATTTTTTTAAATTCATTATGGTATATTAAATAAAAAAATATTAATGTTTTGGATACTTTTGTATCACACATTTCATAAGTTACACAATAGAATGTGTCATATATATATTGAAATAATAGCATTTTATCCTTGTCCTGCTACTTTTAATATTCAGAGGTAAAATAATTTCATTTGAGTTACTCCTAATTTAGATATATTATTTGTGTTTAATAATTTTATTCTCAACTTTTTTTGGTACTTTATTAGGTATTAGCGTTTGACCACACTCACCTGATGTTAAATGGCAATGTGCTTGGTAACCGAAGACTTAAAATTACAAGATGGTTGCTCATCCACATACCATAAAGCCCAACATAATGGCGGCAACCGTAAGGTTCTCTAGAAGCATCATTATGCGCACGCTATCTTTAAGGAATGAGTTACTTGGTAGTGTTCGTCCAGGGTTATGACACGAGGCTCTTCGAAAAGGAATTGAAACACATTTTTGAAGGTCACAAAAGTGATGCCCCTGGTGTTGCAATAGGCGACGGTAACCATTTAACATCAGATGGGCCGTGGGCCTGTTTGCTGCCCTTTGGCATAAAAAAAGATAAATCTATAGGGAAAATAGAATGCAGCTATCTCGATAAGCCAATAGGTATTTGTTGAGAAATGTCCGTACTTAATCTGGATATGAGAGATTGAGGAAACCTCTATGGTATGCTCACATATGTTCTATGACCAAAGTTTAGGCTTATTGTAGGATTCTATCCTACGCACTAGAACTGAACAGTCATCACTTTGATGTACTCGTATTAATAATGCTAAGTTAATGTAGCAATTGTTATTATTTATGATTGTACTGCTTGTGTGTGTGGTTTAGCTGTAACTGATTGTGTTTGCAACCACAAGGTACGTATTGGGTTGATACTAGCTATGACCAATTACTTATTAAGTAGTCTCCATTGGTAATCTTGCTGTTGTGGAAAAACATTGATTTTGAATTTTATTGGAAAACATTTAATTATTTAAAAAAAAAACAGTGTAACTACAGTCCTCGCCAAACTTTTTTTAACGTTCTGAATATAGTTGTGGAGAACACATATTTAGGTATAAATGAGTGTTATTTTATACTAGTCTCTGCCCGCGACTTCGTCCGCGTGGAACAGTTACTTTGGGCTAACGCTAACAAGCAGCGGAAGCTCTCAAAAGGAAAAAAAATCCGATTTTGAAACATTCTTCATTGGGGCTCCTCTCCTATTGATCTTAGCGTGATGATATATAGCCTTCCTCGATAAATGAGCTATCTAACACAAAGATTTTCTCAAATCGGACCAGTAGTTCCTGAGATTAGCGCGTTCAACCAAACAAACTCTTCAGCTTTATATATTAGTATAGATTATAGAGTTATAGATAGTATAGATATTATTCTCAGTAGTGTCAATATCATTGCTATTATTTCTAGAGATCCAGACCACTCATTAAAATTCGATTGCATCACCAATACGGTGACTTAATAGTGACAACGTAATCGTTGTCTATGTGGAATTCAAAATACATACAAAGATTGTAATAGTAACGTCATAAAATCGATTCTATTGTTTTACATGTTTTTTGTGTTGAAAACTCACGTCACTATCTCCGTCGGAGAACACTTTATAAGCCAAAATCAACGATGACCACGAGAGAGCGGCATTATGTCATCGTCCTGCCGCCCTGCAATGATGTTTCTTCACGTATGCTTGAAGGATCGGTCCTGCGATTACGTCTTTCATAATAGCGAAGCGATTGCAGAAATAGTTGAATATCGGCTTCAAAATTCAGAGCGCTATAAGTCGCCACTGTGACGTCATTTAAAAGTGATTATTTCAAAATATATCCATATTTTATTGATGTCACTCTACATTACCAGATTGCGTGGAGATCCTAAGAGTTTTAATTGCCCATTGGATATGGGAAGTGTTTTTTTTTTCATTCAATATATTCAAGTAGATAAATTTTCACATGCAGATTTTTGAAGTGACAACTTCGATAGGTGTGTTGAGCGGTATTTTTTTGGCAGGAGATAAATTTATAATTTCGCGTCATGACATGCTAGTAAGCATGCCCGACCGTATTGCTCTTGCGCGGCTTGCGTCAGACTAGCGACACCTAGTGTAAGAGCCTGTGTACATCTAATATATATGTTTGATTAACATTAATAAACTGTATAAAAATGTATAAATTATTGTTCGAAGTGCTAATAGATGTGAAAACCAGACTAACGTTTATAATTTCAATGTAGAAATTAATCTATTCTTAAATTTAAAACTTGCTTATGACACTCCGAACAATAATTATATACATTTTTATACAGTTTATTAAATAATGAAATACTTCGCGACGTTAGTCTGGCGCAAGCGCAGTACGTCACGAGCATATCGAGGTCATCGGTGACGCGAACCTATAATTTTTACCCTATCAAAAATCGTTCAACGTGGCTTAAAAAGTTTTCACATGAAAAATACTTTTATCATCGAGAATGTTTAACATACAGCATATTTGCCAATGAAACTATACAATTAAAATATATATTTTAGATGTTATTGCAAAATGAAAAGTCCGCGGGACATAATAATTATTGTAGTAGGTAATCGAGTGGTGACACGGCGGCAGCAGGATGTGGCGGGGGACATGTACATATTTCCTGCATTCTCATGATCGCTACAGATATATATTACCTTTCCAATCTAAACGATTACAGTTCCGAATAAAAAAAAATCTATTGCTCACAATAAATCAAAAGTTCTAACATACAAGTATATTGTACTTGATTTAAGGGCAGATTTTGCTTTACCCATGGTGAATAATATGTTAGTCTCTGTAAGTCGGACAAAGCAGAGAATCCATTTATTTTTAACCTCGGATCAAGGTAACAAAAAATGTGGTATACAAGGAGGTTTTAAAATTAATGATCATCATGTTGAACCTGAAGCCTGAAAAAACGATTAAATAAAAAATAAATGAACTTAAAAAACTTTTATAAATATACCTCCTTCGGTGTACTTGATATAGGTAATTATTTAACCCGGACGTAGTGGATTCAGTAAACAAAAGACGAAAGAAGTCTGACAGATCCACCCCGGTTTCGTTTGTGTGTAGTTTACTTAGCTACTGCACCTGGGGCAAAGCAGGGGTGGATCACATGTTGGTTTTATAAAACTAGAGTATATGTTTCAAACATAATCGGTGTTATTACAAATAAGTTAAATACTTGCTTTAAAAAGGTTTCGAATTACATGCACCGCGCTCGCCCGAGGCAAGTTCGCGTTATCCTTTTTCGCAAGTCTAACCTAACGTAACTAAAGCGAGACAAAAGAGCAAGATGGCGAACATTCAGCGACCGCGGTGCATTTAATTCGAAACCTTTTTAAAGCAAGTATACAATATGTATTTAATTTTTTGTAATCACACCTCAAGGATTACAGCACATAGTTGCTGACTCGGGGTCCATTTGCTACATACATACATATTTGAAATCCCAAATTTTTGTTTGTACCTTTTTACGTTTATAATATACTAGCTTCTGCCCGCGACTTTGTCCACGTGGAATAGTTAGTTTTGGCTAACTTTATAATACGCAGCGGACGCTCTCAAAAGGGAAAAAAACGGTTTTTGAAACATTCTTCATTGGTGCTCCGCTGCTATTGGTCTTAGTGTGATGATAAATAGTTTATATAGCCTTCCTCGATAAATGAGCTATCTAATAAATCGGACCAGTAGTTCCTGAGATTAACGCGTTCAAGATATAATAGAGATATCATAGCTATAGATGTGTGTTTTCATTTGTAATCAATAACTATGTTTACGTTTCGTCTACAAATAAATGTTTTCTCTCTTTCTTAAATTAATGATTGTTGTCTACAAACTTACTCGTAGGAAGATTTTCACGCTATTTCGCTATAATTCAAGTAATTACTATAAGTAATAGTCATTACCCCCTTAAATAATAACAAGTTCTGCTCGCTCATAGAAAGTGCCAAATATTCATAAACGCAACAGTTCAGACAGTCGGTATAATGAACAAGGACCGTGACTCTTATCAGAATTATTTACTTTGAAAAAATCAAACACTCCAAGTAATATACGTTATCGCGTTACAGCGAGGAAGTCGTAAACTGCATTTATTTATGGTTGATTGATAACTTTAGTCACATTCGATTCTTAAGTATGTACATACATAAACAAATACGCATAGGCGGATTCTGACTGTATCACCGAATGTATACATAAAATTTAGTATGTTTATTACGTTTTTGTCGATTTGTAAATTTTGGTAGACATTTATAATCGAGATTATGTCGAAGACATTGTAGTAACGTTTGTTTTTATATTTTTAAATGCATGGAGAAATGTTATAACTTTTTTATTATAATGATTATAATAAGTTATACTTAACTTATAAGTATTATTTTATTTTCATGGTCACTGATAATATATTCTATAGGTGGTGGAGCCACGCTGAAGCTATAACTGGTTTCAGCATGAATGGGTCAGCTCGTCCGGGGTAGTACGACCCTCTCACAGAAAATCGACGCGATGTAACAGTGCTTGCATTGTTGCGTATCGTTCGGTCAGTGAGAGCGCCGGCGCCCACCTCCCTCTCTCCCTTCCCTCCCTCCCTCTTACCGCTCCCCCCTTCCCCACCAACACAGGCTGGCAACGCACTTGCGACTGCTCTGGTGTTGCTGGTGTCTATGGACGGTGGTGATCACTTAACATCAGGTGACCCATCTGTTCGTTTGTCTCCTATGATACTTCTTTAATGTCTTGCCCAACGTATTCCTTGTTACGCTTCTAACCTTATAAAGGCTAGTGGAGAATGTATATGAATTTTGTGAAGCTGTGAAAGCCCATCTGGCCAACAACGTATAGTCAGTTCGAAAAAGACTTCCTCAAGGATATGTTTGTTTTTTTTATTTTTTTTTTTTTATTTTTTTTATTTTTACAAAAAGGTACAATTACAGATAACAGATTGAAATTATATGAGTAACAAAACTATTATACACTGACAACATTATCAAATTTATCAATAACCATAGTTAGCCTAGTGTGATGACAAAATAAATATTGGGGATACACAACTATTATACGTCTATGTCTCTAATACAATATGTCTTAAATTTTTTTAAATTTTGCTATATATCTGTCTATGAAATTACGGTATGCCCTGCAGTTTTTCCATAATACTTTATAGGTCTTTGGCATTTGACAATGATCTCACCTGATGTGAAATGACGATATAGTCCAAAATAACATGCTAAACATACAACGGGAATGACTCCCGAGTGCAGCTGTCGAAACACACCTATAGGTGCTTGGAGACAGATTTTCAACTTGAGACAGGTAGCTTGCCATACGCCTTAGCCCTTTTTAAACGGGAGGAAATCCCTCATGGATACCCACCCTCCCAGGAGAGAGCTTGGGATATGTCCGACTCGCACGGAATAAAACCCCACGGTGTACCGTCCGCCGCTACAGTTGGGGCGACGTAACATCTCTATACACTTCATCGTGCCGGCCCAGCTTGGCCGGTCTCCGTGTACACACCGGCCGTCTCCTCCGTCGGCCGGACCTGTGCTATTGGAAAATGGGCCAAGATGTGACTTAGAAAAAGGCCTATCACTCTATACGGTGGACTCATTTATTTCGTACTCCTGGAATATTGGTAGTCATACCCTACATGGCGGTTAAAAAAATGCGACTTTAAAGAGAAAATTTTGCTTTGCAGGTGATAATGCCGTTGAGAGAATCAGTGTATGGTCTACGGGTAAAATGGGAGGAGAAGCAAAAGTCAACTGCACCACGTTAATGGAAAACGCTACCATAGAGTGGATGTTTCAGGGTCAGCCTTTGAAAATGAACGAACGGTTAGTCAAAACTTATAGATATGTACTGGGTAGCCTGTATGTGATGTGGCTAGAGTATTTTATAAATTTGTTTCCTTAGTCTCCAATTGTGAGAATCAACCTTAATGATGTATTAACCCTAGTGAGTTACCTTATGAGGCTGGCATAGTCATCAAGGATGTACTGAAGCCTTGTTAAAACAAAGAGAAAAAAAACCTTCAAATTGTAACTAATCACTTAAAATACAGAAATACTTTCACACATTAATTTATTTGTCTTCATGTAACATCTATAGAAATTTATATCGATATTCGTTTTCAAAAGATTTTTTAATTACATTTAATCTTATCTAACGTTATAAATGCGAAAGTGTGTTTGTTTGTTTACGAGCATGCTCGTTGCGCTTTCACGTCTTAGCTACTTAACCGATCATTGCGAAGTTTTGCATAAACGTTTTAAGGAGTACAGAAAAGGACATAGGGTACCTTTCACTCAGAAAAAAATTACTATTCCCGAGCTATAGGTCAAATTTAGAATAACGCGAACGAATACGCGAACAAAAGCTAGTGTACTCCATTAATTTTAATATAAATTAGAATGATATAAGCCTTTAAATAGAGATCCATATATATACAATAATATTTCTGATAATCATAAAAATTAATAACACGGGAGAGTATTCAAAAAGAAACTAAGAGTTTTCTTAAATAAGTCATATTATCCAGTAAAAGATTTTATGAACTAATACTGCATTATAGATTGACCTCGAGGCAACTGTATAGCATACCTACCACTCATGTACAACTATAGTAACACAGAAATAAATTAAACTACTACAAACTTGAGAACATTATGTATAAATAAATAATTTTAAAGAGATATGCCTGTCATTCTAGAAATAACACTGTTTTCAGATAAATTTGTCATTTGCCTGTTCAGGGTACAATGTACAAGGACAAAATAGAATAAACCCAAAACGAAATCGTATGTTTGTACTAACTATACATATATATATCATTACATAGTATAAAACAAAGTCCTCTACCGCGTCTGTCTGTCTGTCTGTTCGCGATAAACTCAAAAACTACCGAACGGATTTTCATGCTGTTTTCACCGGTGGATAGAGTGATTAATGAGGAACGTTTTAGTATATAATTTGTCAAGGATTTTTTCATAATCAAGGCGGGACAACGTCTGCCGGGCCCGCTAGTATATATACATATATATCTTATTATCATTTATGGAATGTTAATAATCACTTAGTATTAATTTAATGTACACGCGCAGTAGATAAAGTACATTGTGTAAATGACCGATATAATTTTAACACTAGAAATAATTACAATTTATTCATCCCATGTTTTAGATTCGATACGAATATGTATTCGTTTTTAAAGCGAACGGTAGTGCCGCTCAAACAAAAACTATAAATGGTCTACCAAAGCTAAACCCTACAGATAATTTATAAAGCTAAAAGATACACCTGTCAGATCTTGTAACTATCTATACATATAATAATAATAGAGAATATAGAATGTAAATCTAAAGTGTCTGTACTTTTTTGATTTTCGTGAAAAAAATTATTGCAGGTGTCGAGGAATAAGTAATAAAATTAATTTCAATCATTTTTAGAAATGACTGTCTGTCTGTCTGTTTGTTTGAACACGCATCACTACTAAAGTACTGGGTTCACAATACCTTCAGATCATAAATCATATCTTCTGGAGTAACTTAGTCTTTGTTTCATTAAAATTGGCCCACTCTATCATAAGTTATTGTAATTTGAATGACGGGTCGAGTTAAGTACGAGAGAAGAGTAGTAATCTTTAACTAATTTGGTTGAACGCGTTAATCTCAGGAACTACTTGTCTAATTTGAAAAATTCTTTCAGTGTTATATAGCTCATTTGTCGAGGAAAGCTATTGGCTATATATCATCACGCTAAAACCAGTGGGAACGGAGCACCAATTAAGAATGTTTTGAAATCGTTTTTTTTTCTTTTGAGAGCTTCCGCTGCGTGTTAGCTTTAGTCCAAAGTAACTATTCCACGCGGACGAAGTCTTGGGCAGAAGCTAGTATATATTACTCGTAAACATATAGTGGTACAAAAAAATTATCCCAAGGAGAATTGATGTTGGGCAGGCGGCCGATCGTAAAAATTAAGCCAAATCATACATCACAACATGACAAGCATGTTGTGCCGACCATACCCAAAGTTTTTTGGGTAATATTCTTAGGTTTTACCATAAGTGCCTAAATCATGTTACCGTTATGCTGGACGCGTAAGTTCAAGCTTCAAGTCAGGCACGCTTTATTGTCAGAAGATTGTTATTTGATGAAAATGTATGATATAATATGAGCTTATATTCTTTTTAATTTAAAAAAGGACTTGCTGACTCCCTACGATAATTGGGATGTTTTCTGAACCAATGGGGGTAATTTATCGGTCATAAGTGCCTTCACAACAGGGCCTAAATATAGTATTTTTGATTTTCCTTTGATACGCAATCATTCTGATATTTGCTTTGTTTAACTGTAATAAAAAAAAATCCACAGAATAAATCTAACGACAGACGTGGGACTGACGCCATGGAAAGACGTCGACGGTAATGTGAGAAAATCTAAAATATCCACATTAACTCTATTCAATACGACGTCGGACGACGCTGGGAATTACACTTGTATTGCAAAATTCAAGGATATAGAAGAGAATAAATCGGTAACACTCGATCTGAGATTTCCAGGAAAATTATTGAATATTACCGAAGGACCTATTAGGCGGAACAAGACTGATCGTGCCAACGTCACGCTGCGATGTCTCTTCGAAGGTAAATATTATCTATGGGCATAGGAATCTCAAAAAAGTATATAAAATTAATTATATAACCAGATTATCTACAAATAAGCTAATGGTGATTAATAAATATAATGGAGTAAAATTATAAAACGCAATTTTAATTGTTTACAGACTTCAGACGAATTTTGAAGCGATGTTGGTAGTGGTAGTGTTAGTGTTTCTGGGCACTGCGTTTATCTGCGTAGGTTTGAAATCTTTTATTGAAGTAAAACACTGCGATGTAACCGTAACATTGTGCTTGGGCTTTCTCTAATGCCCGCTTGGTTACCCCCTCCACAAACTGAAAATACTCCGATTACTGAAATTTATGAACCAGCCCCCGTCTAACTCCGTCTAGGTTTATTGTGGTACCAGGCACGTATCCAAACTTTTGGTTCGGGTGAGGACAACCATTGAAACAACCATATACCTACTTCGTACTTCGGGGGGGATAGATTCCAACTATCACGTGCCTATGCGTTACCGTCTGAGATCACATTATAATTTAATATCCAGTGATATTGCGGTCAAATGCTAAAACCTAAAACGATAAAATGCAAACAAAATGTTATGTTATAAAATTAATCTGTAATTATAATTATAGTGATATGTATTTGTATACTTAATTCGCAGTGTACAAACCCGGAAAAGTGAAATGGTTCAAAATAAATCCAGGTGCAAAAAATCTATTACTTAAATCACAACAAAAAATGATTAACGCCCGGCAGTTAGAGAGCACCGTCGACATTCATATAACAAACAGTGACAATGAAAACGGTAATTACACATGCGAGATCGAGGATCACGTAAAATCGATCAATTTATCCGGAACCGTCGAAATTCTCGTTTACGGTGCACCAACATTGCTTTTAGACAAAGTCGTAGCGATAAACACGTCACAGATCTTCTTTAATTGGACTATCAAGTTGTATAACTGCCCTGTGAAAAATTACGCCTTGTATACTAGAGAGAAGAACGCGGAGACGTTTCGTCTCCATTCGGAGAAAATAGGAACGAAGAATACATCATTTATAATTAACGGGTTGAAGAAATCGACCGAATATGTGATCAAGTTGGACGTAACCACGACTTGCGGCGAGGGGAGGTCTAGGGAAGGAGAAAACAGAACACTTGATGAGGAACCAAAATTTGTACCGAATATATCGATAAATGGTTTCTCTGCTACTTCGGTAACAATCGGGTGGACCCCTCCGCCGGAGAATATAGAACATTTGATACATTACTATCTTTTGGAAGCGAGGAAAAAAGATGAAAACGTGACCAGGAGGGCTTATCATGCAAGAGATGGGAACTTACCTTATATGTTTGACAATTTGGAACCGCACAGTACTTATATTTTTCAGGTAAATATTTCTGTATTCTTTTTATTACCTTCTGGATTCCAAGTGTCTATGGACGGCGGTGGTCACTTTACATCAGGTGACTCACCTGTTCGTTTCCCTCCTATGAAATAAAAAAAATCTAATAGGAGTACCTAGTATTGAGGTTATACAACCGGCAGCGAACGATTCTCATCAGCTCGAATTTTGATAAGCACACACACATATTCCTATATAACAGAAAGAGAGAGAGAAAACCGTAAGGAGAGCGCATAACACTTTTTCTTTATGTGACGATTTCTATCTGTCGAACTCAACTGCCGCGTTGAGGAACTTAGTTCCAATAAATAATAGTTTTATGAAAATTAAAAAACGCGCTTTTATCGTTAATCTAAGTAAAAGGTGCGAACTAATTTTTAAATACGAAAAGTTCATGCTGTAGAGATAGATTCACTGGTTTATAATAAAGAAAAAAAACAAAATAATTTGAATAAAAAAAAATGATTGTTTTTAGCTTGTTTTGTACGTAATTTTAGTTTTAATTTACCTTTCCAGGCATGCGCTGGATCAGACTTCACCGGTAAATGTGGGGAGTGGTCCCAGAAAATGGAAGCGGCCACCCTCGACGGGATACCGGGCAGGCCGAGTGACGTCAGAGTGACGTGCACAAGTAACTCCATGAATTTGAGTTGGGGACCGCCCGAGAAACCAAACGCCGAGATAAAGGGATACACTGTGAGTATATTACTTACGATATACATTTTAGTTCCATGTATCCAATGTCCAGTAATACCGGTTCGGCATAAAACATTATTATAGAAAGTGATTAGCTAGGATTTAGTAGCGTGTGGGAAGCTTTAAGTTATTAAGTTCCCACGCTAGCAAGGGATATGGAAATTTAAGTGCCACTTGGAGCTTCGAAAGATCCCCACTTCTTTTTCACTTACATGTGGTTTTCACCAGTAGATAAAGTGATTCATCAGGAAGGTTTAGGTATATAATTTGTCAAGGTTTTTTTTATTATCAGGGTGAGACAGCGTCCGCCGGGCTCGTTATTTGTGAATAAAATATAAACGCCACTACATGACAGACTAAGATTCCGCCAAAAACTTAATAAGAATGTAATTAATAACAAATGTTGGAAAAAATCAGTATACTGTGTGATTGGTTAGTCGCTAGCAATATTTATACAGGATACTCATTAGTCGACTCTCGTTCTAAATCAATAAAAAAAAAGTGCTTAATATTTGACCTAATTATTTCGACACATACAAAACTGATATTCACTCAAAACACCTGATTTACGTAAAGACGAGTTGGTGTAATAAATACCGACGCGGTGACGTGACGTGACTTGAATCGCGCTCCCTTCACATTTCGTTCATTGGACCTAGGTGTCGTCATGTCTTAACGTTTCAGTGTGGTACCCATACTTTTAAAAGTTTTAAAACAAACTTTAACTAAAGTTCTCTTTATTGTTTATTAGTATTTGTTTTGATATCATTATTTTACGTTTGTTGGGAACCCACATAAATTACTTTATTTAATAATCTATATGAGGCATTTCACGTCTAGCGGACAACCAAAAAAAATTTGGTCGTAAATTGTGTTTATACTCTGGCCAGTTATACTTCTAGTAGACGTGGATGTGTACACACAATTTTTTTTTCGTATGATGCATTATTACTGAGCTATTAAAAAATTATTAAGAATGAAGTCATCACTTTTTGAGTGCTCAATATCTGTATCAATTAATTTGAAAAACTAAAGTATTGTTTTTAAGAAAAATTGATTATTTCTTCAATTCTAAATTTGATTTTTTTCGTCTTTTTTTTTCCTTTTTTTTTTTTTTTTTCCATTTGATACTCCCCCTATACTATAGCGGCTCCCATATTTTTATTTTGTACTGTGCACACATATTTTTAATAACATACGAGTTTGAGTCTATTCTGCATATCTATCAGTCTTCAAACAGTTCACACCAGCACCTAAGGGTTTAAATAATGTTAAATGTGACCATGAAATATCACACGATTGAATGTTGTCACCCTTTAAACAGTCACCTGGTATAAATATAGGCTGAGATAAATCAGTGTAGGCATAATGTCAGTACTTTATTATCCTCTGTTTCTCCAACGATCTTTATTATGTGTCCGTTTAGTTGTTATGGACAATCTTTAGTGTTATTAATTTAAAGAGTTTGAGAACAGTTTTTTTTTCATACTATACTAGCGGGCCCGGCAGACGCTGTCCCGCCCTGAATATAAAAAAAAATCTAGACAAATTATATAGCAAAACCTTCTTCATGAATCACTTTACCCACTGGTGAAAACTGCATGAAAATCCGTTCAGTAGTTTTTGAGTTTATCGCGAACAGACAAACAGACAGACGCGGTAGGGGACTTTGCTTTATAACTATGTAATGATACGAGTTGGAGCCTCTATATTAAGTCTAACCATTATAATTCACACTCTTTATAAAAACGTGAAGAAAACAATTTGTACCGCCTTAGTATGCCCGAATTTCGATTACTGGACGACCACCGGAATAATCTATATCTATTATTATTTATATATTAATACCGGAAGCGAAAACTTTGTCCCCCTTTTTAAGCGAATTGCGCGTATGGATGACCGTCAAATTTGGCATAGTCAAAGTTTATATGGAGGAGAAGTCCACAGAGCTATTTTTTATGTAAAATGCATTAAAAACACAGAAATTAATGAAAATATACATTACTCACACTACTACTGCTTGAATGACACACAACATTTACACACATGTAAATTGAAAGCTGAAGAGTTTGTTTGCTTAAACGCGCTAATCTCAGGAACTACTGGTCCGATTTAAAAAAATCTTTCAGTCTTAGGTAGCTCATTTATCGAGAAAAAATCCTGGACTATTATATATCAAAAGGCCCGTCCTTTTTCCCCTGGTGAAACCGCATAAACAGACAGACAGCCGTAGGGGCTTTGTTTTATACTATTAATATACTATATAACATCACACTAAGGCCAATAGGATCGGACCACCAAGGAAGAATTTTCAAAATCCGAGTGTTTTTTCCTCTTGAGAGCTTCCCCTGCGTATTTGCGTTAGCCCAAAGTAACTATTCCACGCGGGCGAAGTCGCGGGCAGAAACTAGTTAAATATACAGACAGATTACACATTTATTAGTATAGATATTAATTTATTTCAGATGGAGTTAACGGGTAATGCAACCTACAAAGATCACAACGGAAATGTAAAATTCACGACATGGGGCCCGCTGTCAAAGTTCATGACTAATGATTCAACAAATGTGAGGTAATTGTTTAGAATTGTTTTTTTTTTTTTGTCTAATATTTAATATTTTACTTCAGTCTTATCAGAAAGAGAGATCTCTCAGTGGCATTATGGCTGAATGATTTGGGCTAAAAAACATGCCGGTGAAAATGTCGGGTGTTACTATTTTTTTTCTTCAATTTATTAAGGCCACTGGATACAAGTCCTTTAAGCCTAACCGAATATCATAAATATATAATATTAAAAGTTATATCTTTAACATACGGCCCCCCCCCCCCTGCCGGGGGGGGGGGGGCCACCCCGCCGTTTTTTTTTTTTTTTTTTTTTTTCTCTCCCAAAAAAAAAAAAAGTCAATCTTATGTCGGAGTGTGTTGCCATTGTCAAATATGCTGTCAGTTAATATTGACGGTCGTATCTCATGTATTTATTATTATTACACATGGTCATCCATCACAATTCAGCTCAGTGACCCATGAATGCCCTTGAAACTCAATGGGAAAGTGTAGAAAACTGTTATAAGACCAGCCGTGCTGTATGAATTTGAGTACTAGGTTACGAAAGAGTCAGATGAGAGAAGACTACTTGTGGTAGAGAGGGGCCATTCAAGTAGTATTACGTAAGCACTGAGGGGGTCTTTGAATTGCTTATTTTTGATGACATAGGGGGAGGGGTCTGGGTGGTGATTACGTCATCAATATTTATTTACGTAACCAGAACAGGATTAAAATTACTTATGTAAATGTTTGTATTTTGAAACAATTATTTACAATTGTGAAGTCGTGCTGGCCTAGTGGTTTGACCGGTGGAATATTATTTCGATGTCCGCAGGTTCGAACCCCGGCATGTACTAACGAATTTTTCGGAATTCGCGTACACTTACTTATTCCAATTGGTAACATTATCGGTTGACGGTGAATGAAAACATCGTAAGGAAACCTGAACGCTGAGAAATGTTCTTGTAGTAACCACCGTAGGTGGGAAAACATAGAACTGTTGATTTCTCAGAGTTTGAAATCGCCAATACGTCGTGGGCTGGCGTGGTGATTACGTCCATACGTTCCTTCGAGAAGAGGCCTATGGCCCTGCAATTGGTCTCTTACAGGCTGATCATGATGATATCAATGTTTATGTAAACATCGGAGGGCGGGTACGAGAATTGCTTACTTTTGCTGACCAGAGGGGAGGGGGCAGTCATAAATTAAAAAAAAATTTGCTTACAAATCAAATCAAGTCAAAAACACTTTATTCAATTTAGGCCCTAAGAAGGCACTTATGAAGGTCAAAACTACCACCGGTTCGGAAAACAACCCCAACATCGAGAAGAACCGGCAAGAAACTCGATCTGGTTTATGTTTTTAATAAATATAAATAATACTAGCCGACCTGTGCCCACTTCGTTGGGCGGTAATAGGCATTATCAAGCTACAACTTTTCTCTAGAACTCAATCATATATCTCCTTTCGTTAAGGAAGCGTCCGTAAGAAACGTTTTCGTTCGACCATTTTTTCTCCGAGTCCTCAGATATTAACCCCTACAACGTCACAAACTTTACCTCTTTATAATATTAGTATAGATAATTAGTTAATAGCTTCTGCCCGCGACTTCGTACGCGTGGAATAGTTATTTTGGGCTAAGACGCAGCGGAAGCTCTCAAAAGGAAAAAAGCCCCGATTTTTAAAACATTTTTCATTGTTGGAGTTTTTCAGGAGCGCTGTTGGTGTTAGCGTGATGATATATAGCCTATGACACTCACAAATAACGTGGCTTTCTATTGGTAAAAGAATTTTCAAAATCGGTATAGTAGTTCCTCAGATTACCCCCTACAACGTCACAAACTCACAAACTTTACCTCTTTATAATATTAGTATAGATTTAGAATATATTAAATACATGTCACAAACGTTTTTAATAGATGCACAGAGATGAGTCAATTCCAGACATCACCATCGTTCACATATTGATCCATTGTACACCAAACCTTTTGACACCAAAACCCGCTTGACATGGCGCATATCGCAATCCGGCAAATCGGTAATATCCTTTGACTTTGTTGTAAAATCTAACACTATTTCCCAAAAAACTGTTACTGGTTTTACTAAGTCTAAAACGCGGGACAATCACCTTGTCACAGTTTCTAGTATTTAGATTGTGCCGGTTTTTTTTACGAAATCTAGCTTTTCAAGGTTCTTACGGACATACATTCAATTATCAAGAATGTATTGGGAAGGCAGAGTTAAGATACCGTATTCCATGGACTTGGTCTTTAAGGATTCGCGAGGTCCCATATATTGTAATAAAAATATGGTGTCTACCTCAGCTGCTGTCACCCACAACAGATACGTACTATACTTACGTAACACTTGACCGAGGTGTTCGAGGGTGCAGCAGACGAATGTATTCCAGGTTTAACGATCTGCAGCCTAATACGAATTACACGATTCGACTGAGCGCCATGACGCGTACACGGCGCCGTGGGGACGAGCAGACGCAGTACTGCGAGACTGAGCGCGCGCCGCCCGACCACGCGCCACGACCGCGCTGGAGGAAGGTAACACACAAACTCCCCCCCCCCCTTTTTTTTTCGAACTGACTACGCTATTTGGCCTTACGGGCGTTCACAGCTCCACCCGAGTACAACCCTCCCCTGTACTGCCAAAAACACTTATATATGGGGCAGTCCACGCCATATGGGATGGTTTGAAAGAGATCCATTTTGTGACATGTTTTAGTATAGCCCATTATAGCCCTCCTGGTAAATTTTGACTTTTTTTTTATTTCGTTCAAAAGACAGTTATTTTTAGTTTTTTTTGACATCACTCTCATTAAAGTAGTCCGAATTTGATCCTTTTTTTTTTTATTTTTTTGGTTTTTGCATGGCCTTTATAAAAAAAAAAAACATTTAAATGTTTGTTATAAAGATTTTTCAATTTTAAACTATAAATCTACTTTTAAACAATGAATATACCCTTCGATTTAAAAAAAAATAACTCTATTCTGTAACTTTTAACTCCGGTCTGGTAATGAGATTCCCCTAATTACTATTTATTATCGATTTGTTAAAATTTGGAATCTACAAGAGATTTCATTTTTTTTTTTAATTATTTTCAGATATACGAGAATGAGACTTATTTTTTTAAGGTGTACCTTCCGAGAATATCGGAAAGGAACGGACCCTTCTGTTGCTACAGGTAATTCTTCTATACTTCATTTAGCGAGGTATTAAGCTTCAAGTATATAAAGCCTACGAAAATTGACTCTTTTTTTCTTTTTAACCGACTTTGCGGGGTGGTAGGGTGTCTGTACCCGACTGGATCGCGACCACCGTACACCAGGTGGAACACCCGCCATAGTGGCACGTTTGGGCGTGTCGCGTTCCGGAATCAGCCGGTGTATATCCAGCAACCGGGGGGGGGCTGTCCCTGACTGGGTCGCTTTCAGGCCGGCATGACAGCGGCGACCGGCGATGGATAGTATATCTTTCGGTGGTCGCCATTGTTTTTGGATTGTACTGTGCTTACCATCAGGCACAGTACAGTCACTTTGCCGAGCTACAATAAAAAAAATAAAAAAAAAACTTCAAAAAAAAGAGGAGGTTATCAATTCGACTGTATTTTTTTTTATGTTTGTTATTATAATTCAAGAACTATGCTATTATGAAACAATAGAATAATAGATGACATTAATCGCTTTCAAATATTAGTTTTGTTTTTTAACATATCGGGTATAAAAATTAGTGTTGGCTGTTTTTGTACATAGATGATTACGATATTAGAGACTTTTTGAACATTTTATTGTCTATGAGGTGTTTGTATGTGCGTCCAATAATTAAAAAAAAATACAATTAAATTAAAAGAAACGATTGACAGTTGATACGTGCCAAATAAAAAATGTTGACTGGATTTTTGTAGTGTGACATGTTTTTAAAATAAAAAACTGCTTCGAAAAACAACAACAACGTTCGAAACTGGTTATTTTTAGAACCCAATTGTAGCCTTCGCGCCGTACCGTGATGGCCTGGTTAAACTGGGTAAATGACCTTACGTTATTTTGTGCTCAATACTTAATTTTGTGCTGCCAGCAAATACACAGAATCAGGTTGCCACAATTCAATGATTGATGATTCATTGATGATGAATGAATAATCGAAAAGAATCGATTTTACGGGTATAACAGTGTTCACACATGCTATGTTGTCGATCTAATGCTTGACGAATATGTATCGCATGACAACTGATGTAGACTGCGTTTTGATACTGCATCAAGTATTGAATCTTCTAGTGATGGTGGAACACCCATTGTATTACGTTCCCACGATCTGTGAGTCATTAAAGGAATTCAGATACATCGTGTAACGATATTAATTTGAATTCTCTTATCGTCCAGGGTCTATATGGTTCGTCTGCGGCCAGAGATGGACTATTATCAGTTACCGCCGCCGGGCGATATCGAAATGATAAGTTACGATGATGCTCAAAAAGAACTCGGCGCTTACGTCACAGATATTTTTTCTAAGTGAGTATTCTTTATTATTAATGTTAGACCGACGACGGTTCATTGTATTTATGTGACGTCATAAGTTTCTGATAAAATAAGTCACTTATCTGCTTTTTATGGTTTTATTTATCTACTAGCTGTCCCCCGCGGCTTTTTTTTACGTGTGTTTTTTTTAAAATATATTTAAGAAATGGAAAATTGTAAGTAGGTGTGTACATGACAGAAATACTTTTTCAAAAACATTTGTTACTACGACACGCACGCCATCTGTAACATGTAACGTGTACATTAGATATGTGAATACGAATAGTATATCGAATGGGATGGGATTTATCATCAGTAACATACCTTTAACCTACTATATACCACCCGCAGTGCTCACTAACACTATATAAGAAAGTAATGAAAATTTTAAGTTATACATTATCGAACAATTTGTGTTAAATTATTTATTATATAGATATAACATGCCCATATTGTCGATATAATTGTGTTATTCTTATACATTGCTATAATTACCGAGTTATGTAGATGCAAACGCGGTAAATAAAACAAAATGGCCGCCAAATTGACCAAAATGATAATATAATTCAAATTACATACATTTATTCTTGGAGTCCAGTACAGCGCACGTCTCACTCGCTTTTTTACAGTACACTTAAACGCTTACAGTAAAGAAATTATTTTTAATCAATTTCACACAAACGAATGCACGGGTAACAGTTCATTACTACATAGTGTAATACAAAGTCCTCTGATCTGTCTGTTCCCGATAAAGTCAAAAACTACGGAACGGATTTTCATGCCGTTTTCACCAGTAGGTAGAACGGTTCATGAGGAAGGTTTATGTATAATTTGTCAAGGTTTTTTTTTTATTATCAGGGCGGGACAACATCTGCCGAGCCCGCTAGCTTAAAATAGCTCATTAGTTAGTTATCAGCCAGTGAAAGTCCCGTGAAAATCAGTTTAAGCATTTCGGGTATTCCACTGCGGCCGAAGGCGAATAAAAAACCTAAATTACTTTTTATGAGGTCTGCAATCTTGGTAGATAGAAGCAGACCAGTAAATATCCCATGGAAATCGGTCCAACCATTTTGGAAATAGCAATGCGGACGAAGCCGCAGACAAATAAAATAGAATATCTCCACCGCTATAATTTAGGCTATTTGCCAGTAAATTACCGTTAAAATAGGTCCAGCCGTTTTGAAGATTATCCGGAACAAACAAACAAACACACTAAATATAATAACATAAAAATATCAACCGAATATAAAAACATTTTTTTTTTGTTATTTGTAGCTATGTATATCCATTCACCAAAATGTTATTATTTATTTTTACAAACACACAGTTTATTTTTATAATACGTTATAGATTGCAAATAAAAAATTGGAAACAAAACTAAAGTAGAATAAACTTTTTGAATAGGAACACAAAATAATCTGTAAAGTCAAAAATGTTTGCGATAGAAACTTACCACGTTACCATGGCAACGTATATAATACTAACGCTAACACGTAGCGAAAGCAATCAAAACGTAAAATATGCCCGATTTTGAAACATTCTCCATTGGCGCTCCACTCGTCTTATCGTAATATATAGCCTAAAGCCTTCCTCGGTAAATGAGCTATCTAAAACCGAAAGAATTTTTCAAATCGGACCTGTAGTTCCTGAGATTAGCGCGTTAAACGAAATAAACAAACTCTTCAGCTTTATATATTAGTATAGATTATACGAATATTATAAAGAGGTAAAGTTTGTGAGTTTGTGACGTTGTAGGGGGTAAGTAATTACAGAAACTACTGGTCCGATTTGAAAAATTCTTTCAGTGTTATATAGCTCATTTATTGAGGAAGATAATACGCTATATGTCATCACGCTAAGACCAAGGAGCGGAACACTAATGAAGAATGTTTCACAGTCGGGGTTTTTTCTCCTCTTGAGAGCTTCCGCTGCGTGTTAGCAGATTCCAAAGTAACTATTCCACGCGGACGAAGTAGCGGGCAGAGGCTAGTATATTAATATTAAAAAATACACGGAACACACTCAGAGCTGTAGCTAGATTCGAATTAGAGGTAGGGCAGCATTCGTTACATATAGGGCGGAAATATAAAAATTATCATAATTGATCTGCGCTCGAATATCACAAACTGTGGTATGTTCGGAAAAGTTTAAATACCTATCGCTACATTTTCTTTTATCTCAAACTTGTCTTAATTTTTGGTATTTTTAAGGTAGGGCATTGCGACTCCAAGGTTGGGCATTGATTTAAGATTTGAGAGATTCTTAAAATGTTTACATAACAAAGTCGATAATTTAGTAGATTGCTATAATGTTTTATAGCAGGCGCGTATTATATTTAGTTTGCGCTCATAATTCCATCAGTTTCTAAAGTATTTAGATCAATCTGTTTGCGTTTTCATATTTACAATTTATAGAAGCTACGTAAGAAACCCACATAGCACGGTCATAGGGCTTTTTATAATACCAGCTAACTAGCTACCACCGTCGGGTTGAAAATCTCTCGTCAAGCACCCGTTGGTTTATTCCAGAAGCTGTACTTGAGAACTAGTCCTTTTAGGCGTAGTACTATTTTAGATCATATCGTCACTTAACATCAGATGAGATTGTTGTTTTTTGGCAGTTTTGGGCCACGTTAAACGATCAACGTAACTCAAGTATTTATTCAGATAAGGATTAATACTGTATCGAATAAAATAGCTTAGTTTAGGATTATGTAAACTCTTAACTCCTCGCGAGACTCGCTTATTACCGAAATGTATTAATTTTTATTTTATTTACAGTGACGGTTTTCCAGCTACCTCTGAATTCGTTATGGGCGATAAGCATTCGATGTATGACACAAATGACCCTGTATTCGATAGAGACGAGTGCCGAAGCTGTCTGAAGAAGCCGAGGAGGTATTTTTTCCTCTTTTTTTTTAAATCGAGTTCTATTTTTTTTAATCATTTTAGTAATGGCCAGTGTTAAATTTTCGAAGGGAAGGTAAAGGCATAATTATGATGCTAGCCCACAACGTACTGGTGGTTTCAGACTCCTAGAGATCTACATTTATATATTACAGTGTTAGTATAAAAAATGTCCTCAAGCGTTTAGATATTCTCACGATTTTTTTTTCACTGTCAACAGATAGTGTTGCCAAAAAATTGTCCGAAAAATTCGATAGTACATGTCGGGATTTCCAGAATCTTCGAGTATCGAATTTATATTTCGCGGGACAAAGTACTAAACCAACAATAGGTGTATTGTAAATGCAATATCCGGTACCCTTTACTCTTTTCACCCTGCTACACACAGTTTCAATTGGTGCCTGACGTTGGGATCGTGCGTGACTTTTTTTTTAAACAGTCTTGACTTGACGCTCCCTGTTTCGAGCAACATTTTAGTACGAATCTAACAATAAAACTTGACATTCCTGTCAAAGAGAACATCGTGGTGAAAGTTTGACATATGTTTGGTTAGGCAATGTTATTTTATTTTATATTTAGCAACAAATCTTCTAGATTATTACTGCCATTGTCGAGTAGGTAATAATGTTAAAAGTGTCATGCGTTAGAACTTTCCAGGGAGTTTTTGTGACATCTCAGAATTCATGATCCCCTGGTATTATTTCCCATCCACGTCACTTGTGTACAATAGCCGAATTATATTACGTAAGACACCACCAATGTTACAAAATATGGAGTCAAATAACACAAGATTATGAATCATTACATAGTATAAAACAAAGTCCCCTACCGCGTCTGTCTGTCTGTCTGTTCGCGATAAACTCAAAAACTACCGAACGGATTTTCATGCGGTTTTCACCAGTGGATAGGGTGATTCATGGGGCACGTTTTAGTATATAATTTGTCAAGGATTTTTGCATAATCAGGGCGGGACAACGTCTGCCGGGTCCGCTAGTACAATATAAAATCCCCTACATAACACTAAAAACTCTCTTCGAGTGTCTATAACCAATAAACGATTTTCACATCAAACCGGTCATCCTTGCTAATGTTATAAATTCGAATGTGAATTTATTTATTTGTTTATTACGTTTCCACGCTTTAAGTATTCAACCGATCATCATAATAAATTGCATACACGTTGAAAGGGACACATACAGAGAAGAGCATAAGGTACTTTTCGTCTAGCAAAAATTATTATTCTCGAGTGGATAGCTTATATATGTTACTGAAGATGTGAGGAGCAAATCCTTGCCTTACATATGTTCTTGGGGTGCCCGTTTGTGGGAATAAATATGTCTCTACGTCACAATTATTTTACTTAATGTGTTACATTGCAATGATATAACTAAGAAGTTGTAGATACGTTACCTATATGATATTTTGACAAAACAAATGGCACGATAACTCACACATACGTGAAATAATATTGAAACGCCACACTGTTTTGGATAAAACGTGGAAGTAAGATGGCATATTTTAAATGTCGGTAGTGAAATAGAAATAGTTGTATATTGCTTAGATACGGGTGGACTGACGGGACAGCCGTTAAAATTAAGTTAGCCAAGTTTTAACAAGAGGCTATCGTAGCCCTTATGACGTATCTACATCTTTTTAGCTATAATATCAATGGTTACAATGGTGTTGTTGTGCAACATAAATGAGTGTTTGAACGCGACTGACTATTCGAGTATTTAATAAATATAATTTTAATTCAGATGTGCTGATGCGCACATAATAACTATAACTACGGCGAGTGAAACAACGGGCAATAGCTAGTTTTATATATTTGTTATCATACTTTACAACTAGCTGTGCCCGCAATATCGTCCGGGTGGAACCTTAAGTAAAACAGTGATTAATAAAGTCATCTGAATGTATTAAGTCCATTTACTTATCAACTTTTCTCTCTTACTTACGCCGCGTCGTTATTAAAATTACAATAACTTTTGATAGAGTGGACCGATTTTAATGAAACAAAGACTTAAGTCACTCTTGAAGATATGATTTATGATTTTCTTTATGAACCCAGTACTTTAGCAGTGATGCGTGTTCATACAAACAGACAGACAGACAGACAGACATTTCTAAAAATGATTGAAATGTATTTATTTCGTTACTTATTCCTAGACACCTGCAACAATTTTTTCACGTAAAAACCGAAAAAATACAGACACGTTAGATTTACATTCTTATTATATGTATAGATATAGATAATACTATGTCCGCAGGCATGAGGAGACCCCAACGACTATGGGAGGTGATACAATGTTTGAACCTGAGGATACGACAGATGACCCTCTAGAACAGATGAACCCTGGAAACGTGAGAGACAGACGATACGTTGAAAGGTTTTTAATCGATTTTTTATATACTTGTACTCAGGCCATTTTTGTCACTTCTTTTTTGGGGCATGCTAATTTTCGAAAGTGGTACTGGGGGGCAACCACCACACCCACACTGATCGGGGTACCTAGCCTAGGCAGAGGACTGTATACTTTAATTGGCTGGAGGTAGATACCCCTGGAAAAATATATGCCGAAAAGGATTTTCGTTATAATCGGGATAAAATATTTATAATCGTATATTGTGCACGTTAGTTTCACATCTAGTAGGTTACATTAGTAACAACTTCATCGTATCAGTGTTAACAGAATCAAACTCTTTTGTAACCAGTTTTGTGAAATAAATAAAAAAAAAAAATGCTCACTTACCTGATATAATGTCTTCTCCGCCGCCGTTGCCGATGGTGAGAGCACCAGGTTTCCAAGACGTACACACACAATGCACAAAAATTCCGAGTCGCCGTATCGCTAGTATGGTGTGCGAGTCCGAATGTAAGCGCGGGTTCCGAGCAAGTGACCGATCATCCCCGATTGTCCGTTGACAAACGATGTGTCAAAAAAGAATTTTAGCTACCCCCAACTAATTTATGCCAGAACAAATACCATAATTTTTTGTATCTCAAAAAGTGCAAAAATGTATACGTTTTATTTTGGGTACTTGTGACATATAATGATAAGATACTGTTGTAAAATTTCCAGAACGAAAATCACGAGATATTCATAATTTTAGCTTGCTTACCTTAGATTGAAAACAGTTTCATTCAATTTACTCTTAAATTCTAAGTCCAATCTTTTTAAAAAGCGCATTTATGTATTTCTATAGCTTTTCATTAGAGAAATCTAATAGCGTTTAATTTTTTTTGTAAAATTACGTCTTTAATATTTTTTGTGGTCTACGTCCTACCTCTACTACAGAGATAAACCATTGTGGGACGTGTTAACTCTTCAGGAACTGTTCAGTTTTGTATTCGGATAACTTTGATCTTTAAAAAAATTCCATTTTTTCTGGAAAGGTTACTTATGATTTTTTTTCAAACTCTTTCATTTCGTTTCATTTTTAATGGCAATTTTTCGATATTTCCGTAATTCCCTCTAAAGGCATTGCGTGCCCCAACAAAAAAAGCCGTGCTTTTGTAATACATATTTGCTTGTCTGGTATACATAATATTTTATATTTTTATTTTTGTAGTGTTATCAACATTTTTCCGCCTCGTTATAGTATATCTCAGATAAAGCTATAAGAATATAGTACACTAGCTGACCCGGCCACGCGCTACTGTAGCTTATATTCGAGTTCAAAAAGAAATTCAAAATTGAAACGTGGCGCCCTCTATGAGATATCTATAGGAGGTGGTCCTCCGGCGCTCTCACTGACCGAACGAAACACAACAATGCAAGCACTGTTATTACACGTGAGTGCTTCTGTGGGTCGGGTGGTAGTACCGGGGGCGAGCCGACCCATCCATGCTGAAACCAGTAATAGCTTCAGCATGGCGCTACCACCTAAAAAGTTAAATAATATTTTAAAAAGAAACTTGTAGCTTTTATGGTGGGGTAAAAAACTAGTGTAAATTTATCAGTCGGAATTTAGTCAGATGAAACTATGAAAGCCTGAAAAAGAAAGTGAGTCGCAATTTAAAAGTCTTCGATTTCGTCTCGAAGTCATTTAATACCTTTTCATAAAACTATACGATGTTGCTGTAACAAAAAAAAAATTACAGTGACTACAGTAAGAACCAGATGATGATGGACAAGCCAAAGCCTCTGTTCATCCGTGATGATGATGAAGTGAAAGTATTCGATGGTCTATTGGACACGGATGCAAACTATACGTTATTCGTCGAGTTAATAAGTGAGTATTTTAACTCTTCCTTGAAGAATATGAGAGTTTTGTATCGATTTTTTTTTTATTTGAATGCAAATGAACATGTGAGTCATCTGATGTTAAGCGATCACCGATCACCACCGTCCATAGACATTTGCAACACCAGGGTAGTCGCAAGTGCGTTGCCATCCTGTGTTTGGGGATAGGAGGAGGAAGGGAAGGGAGAAGGGGAGAGGAGGAAGGGTAGGGGAGGTGGTCCTCCGGCGTTCTCACTGACCTAACGAAACTCAACAATGCAAGCAGTGCTACTTCACGTAGGTTTTCTATGAGAGGGTGATAATACCCCGGACGAGCTGACCCATTCATGCTTAAACCAGTAATAGATTCAGCGTGGCTCTACCACCTACTAAATTAACTATAAACGGTTATTGCTCAGTGGTAGTACATTCAGACATAGTGTCTCGACTTAGCTTAGTAACCTACTTCAATTGAAGGTAAACGTCGTGATGAAGCAATACCGTGGCGTTTTGTAACACCTGCTCGGGGGCCGTTTACAAAATATTTTGTCACTTATAATGGCAAGTCGTGGTGATCTTGTGATTTGACCGGTGGAATATTAATCTAATATCAGCAGGTTCGAACCCCGGCATGTACCAACGAATTTTTCGGAATTCGCGTACAGTTACCAGTTTTAAATTGGTAACACTGTCGGCTGACGATGAAGGAAAACATAGTGAGGAAACCTGAACCTGAGATATGATCTTGAAGTATCACCGTATGTGGGGAAATATAGAATTGTGGATTTCTCAGAGTTTGAATGAAATACATCGTGGGCTGGCGTGGTGATTATACCCATACCTTCCTTCGGGAAGAGGCCTATGACCCTGTAATGGGTCTCTTACAGGTTAATCATGATGCCTTATGAGGATCCTTCCATGATAGCGTGCCGCTATTATAATACAGTTAACAAGAAAATTGTTTTTGGAAACCTTTTATAACGAACATTAAAGTTGCCTCTTTAGGTTGTTAAAATTGAAGACTTTGAGAGACATGAACATGAGTATAGTTGATATTAATGTTTCGTTGGAGTTTTAGCGGGATCTTGGTCTGTTATGTAGTCGCGTTTATATTTAATTCATACTCTTGTGTTATTTCACTCTATATGTTGTAATATTGGTGGCATTTTACGTAATATACATCGGTTATTGTGCACAAGTGAAGTGAATGAGAAACAATAACCATGGAGCATGAATTCTGGGATGCCACAAAAAAGCTTCTGGAAAGTTCTAACAAGGGTCCGCCTTCTCGTTAGAACATTGAAATTATCGCTGGACACTTGTAATATTACAATAGCAGTATTAATATAGAAAATTGGTTGCCAAAAGTAATTTTAAGAAAATGTTTCGTTGACAGCCGGTTTGCCGAACGAGCAACCGCTGTACAGTGAGTACGTGAACCCGCTGAGAGCGGCTTCGAGTCCGCCGCCGCCGACTCACTCGTCACCTCTGGAGATAGCATTACAGGTAATATCACCCATCGTTCAACTCAATTCCCTAATAAATCCGTCAGGGTCCACCCCTGGAGTCATATTTTAAAAGTTGCCTAGTAAATCAGCCAGGGTTTGGCCATGGAGTTAGTATTAAAATTTGCATTCTTCCCCTATAAAGTTTATTTAAAACTTAATGCCGGTGGAATTTTAATTCGATATCCGCATGTACGGACCTCTAGTTTAAATCGGTAACACTATCGGTTGACGGTGAAGGAACACATCGTGAGGAAACCTGAACCTGAGAAATGTTCTAGTAGTACCACCATATAGAAAATATAGAACTGTAAATTAGTCGGAGTTTGAAATTATGCCTATGCGGGAAGAGACTTATGGCCCTACAATGGGTCTCTGACAGACTGGTGTGTTGCTTCTTAAGGCTTGGTTACATTATACAAATTAGACATTGTGCAATAGATATTTCCTCTTGTGAAATACATAATAAAGGGGTTTTTGATTGATAAAGGTGTTACTTTGCTGAAATCCATAATTAAATATAATGGAAGACGTTACTTATCCAACCGGAAGTGTAAAGGAACGTTCACCCTAAACTTTAATAAAGAAGGGGGATAGTTAGCTCCTGATTATAGGCGGATAATCACCCGGGTTGAACCCCACTTACCATCATTAAATTACTCATTACATTAAAGTCCCGCTGGGTGGTTTTTGGAAAAAAAGAAAAGGAATTAGTTGTAACTGATTAAATCACCAAGCGACACGAATAAAAAATAATAAGTGGGTTTTAACCTTACTCGTTGGTTTTCGGGTGGTCACCCATCACTACCCTTCATAGTTGTGGTAAGGGCTTTCTCTAAGCACGTCTGGCTAATTACCACCCTCAAGTTGAAAGTCTGTCTCGAAATATCTATAGGTGTGTGCGTGCGTGTGTGTGTGCGTGCGTGTACGTGTGCTTGCGTGTACGTGCCTGCGTGCGTGCTTGTGCGTTTTTGTGTATTTCAGCAGCTGAGCTTGATAGTCGGTTCCTTTCTCTATTTACTGGAACTGACTATCTTATTGGCTAGGCTACATTATATGTAACATCAGATGATATTGTTATCAAATACTAAATGGTATGAAATATTTAAAGAAATCGCTTTTCTGAAAGCGTTCAGCGTATTATAAGAAATCGGATGATTTTTTTAAGACCCCGATCTCGAAACGGCATCGTGTATTTAATTATTGAAGTGAAACTTCTTTATCGGCGTTGGAAAAAATTTACCGTCACATTTTTCCGTTACGCGCCATCTTGTTTGTATTCATGTCTATGATAATAAAATCCCTTTGTTTAAACTTTATCTAATTTAACTTTATTTTTTAATATATTAATGAAATTGTTTGCCATAAAGAAAGAAAGGGTTTTTTTTTTTTTTTTTAACCAATTTCTGGAAAGTTGCATTTAGATCATTTTGCGAGAAATAAGGCCTTAAACAAGTTTCACTTCTTACGTGTGTACACTAGTACACGCACACATTTTTTTTTTTAATCTCACGACATCGTGCTTTGCAAATTTCATGGTTAAGTGAAAAGAAGTTCCTACAAATGAAAACATAATTTAAAAAATACAGTCGAATTGATAACCTCCTCCTTTTTTTGAAGTCGGTTAAAAATACATTTTACACAAAATGTATGATTATACAATAAATAAGCTTATTCTGCCAACAGTCTGTTGATCTGTGCCTCATGAGGTCTACATTCGCTTGTATGGAACATAAACCATATAAGTTTTGGGCAATCCAGCGATGAAAAAAGGGTGAGAAGTGTCATGACGTTCGGTTTTACGATAACTTCTGATAGACGGAATTCGATATTTTCCATAATATAATTAACTGGCAACACGTGAAATATCATTTCACTGTATAGTACTAAGACACAGAATATAAGAAGAGTTAATCCTGTCAGGTGGCGTGTGCAGTGGCGGCTGTAGTGCTGCTCGTTACGATAGTACTGTGTGTGGTACAGACAAGAGGATCCAGGAAACCACCTCATGCACATCTCGAGATGAATCCGATACAAGTGGCGTTTAGGTAAGATCTCATGTCTATAACACTTTTTTTAACAAAGTTACTTGCTATGGACCTTGGCTGGTAGAAATCGTCACGTAAGAAAAAAGTGTGTCCTCGGTCTCTCTCCTTCCATGCGATTTTCTTGATATCGCTGTCTCTTTCTATTATATATGAATCATACGTGAGTAGCTGGTTGGTAGAAAACGTCACGTAAGGAAAAAGTGTGTCCTTTTTGCGATTTCCTTTCCCTCGCTCTCTCTTTTTAATATATATAAATTATACTTGACTCATATTGTCTTATTATTGCAAATTTGCATACTTAAAGTAATTATATTGACGACACCTTTTTAATTACATTTTTTTTTGTTTAAATTTAAATATACCAAAAGTTCTTAATAAGTTTTTTCTTTAATAACAGATCAGTTTATATCCAAAATGTAAATACATGTGATTATAATATAATTTTCCCTTAATTTATAAAGTTTATAGATGACATAATGTATACAAATTAAAAATAGGATGTGTCGCAAAGACACATGATAGAAGTGAGGCTTTTGTATTATAAGGAGAACCGGTGTCTTCAACACTCTACCCGACACAGTGTTTACTCCCACCGCTTGTCGTCACACAAAAAGTTTATCGATCAGAATTTTAAAGCTCTCTCATAAAAAAAATCACTCTTAATAAATAACGTTTTTGTGTTATTTTATTTAAAAAAATGTCATAAACTGTTACCAATTATTCTGCTGTTGAGGATAATTGGCACCAGAATTGGCAACAATTACACGATAATGAGATTATTCCTTCCGTGTATCGTGATTTTGAGTGTTACCAACGAGAAACGGCTGTCACACCTATTGATAATTGTATATTGGTTTCTTTTTCACACGTTGTGATAACACCGACCGATATCTGTCTATAATAATAATTGTAAATGGGTAATCAAGAGCAGAATTATCTCGTTGAGTAATTGGTGGTTATTTGAATACCAGTAACGTAATACATTGTTAGTTATTGTAATAATGTTCATCTCTACATGTAATGAAAATGAAGTGTACACACTACTGTTAAACGTGAGAGTAAACACGCTACTGATATATTTTTTAATTTTTGTCGGTCTACCTGTCTGTTTGTTCGGAGTAATCTCCGAAACGGTTGTACCGATTTTGACGGGAATTTCACTGACAGATAACTGAAATTACAGCGGGTGACATAGGCTATTATATTTATAATAGCTTCTGCCCGCGACTTTGTCCGTGTGGAATAGTTACTTTCGGCTAACGCTAACACGCAGCGGAAACTCTCAAAAGGAAAAAAAGAACATTTTGGAAACATTCTTCATTTGTGCTCCGCTCCTATTCGGATTCAAGTCGGACCAGTAGTTCCTTAGATTACCGCGTTCAAGCAAACAAACCCTTCAGCATTATAATATTAGTATAGATATTAGTTTATAATAAAATAAAATTGCTACGCGTAGGTACATAGCAGGTCGTCGCGGGAGACAACAACTGATGCCAACAGTTCCACCGGACATGCCTCCAATCGCTAAAGAAGACTTACCAAACGCTTACGCCGAAAGACAAGCGAATTCCGACTACGATTTCCAGAAAGAATTCGAGGTAATATGCTACAGGTGTCATTAATATAAAGCATTTTTTTTATTATAGGTGTTTGACCACAATCTTATGTGATGACGTGGTATAAGATGTTTTTTTTATGTCATACCAGGCAAACAAACAGGTGCGAACGACACTAACAACACCAGGGGAGTCGAAAGTGCGTTGCCAGCCTGTTTTTGAGGGAAGGGAAGGGGGGGGGGAGGGAAGGAGTGGGGAGGTGGGTCTCCGGTGCTCTCACTGACCGAACGAAAAGCAACAATGCAAGCACTGTTACTTCACGTCGGTTTTCTGTGAGTGGGTGATACTACCCCGGGCGAGCCGAGCCATTCATGCTGAAACCAGTAATAGCTTCAGTGTGGCTCTACCACCTACATACACCAAACACGCAAAACCAACAGGGAGCTTTAAAGGGCATCTACCGGAACACACCAACAGGTGTTGAGGAGCTTGGCGAAAGGTTTTCAACTGACGGGTGGTAACTAACCTTGTGGGCTATCCTATCAGCATGCTATGGTTCCATCACGACGGTTTCCCTCACCGGAAACCCCAACTCAGTTGTCCGGAGGTGGTAGAGCCACGCTGAAACTACCACTGGTTTCAGCATGAATGGGTCGGCTGATCCGGGGTAGTACCACCCGACCCACAGAAAACCGACGTGAAGTAACAGTGTTTGCATTGTTGCGTTTCGTGCGGTCAGTGCGAGCGCCGGAGGCCCAGCTCCTTCCCCCCCCCCCTTCCCCCACTCCTCCTTCCACCAAAAATAGTTTGGCAACGCACTTGCAACTCCCCTGGTGTTGCTAGTGTCTATGGACGGCGGTGATCACTTAACATCAGGTGACCCACCTGTTCGTTTGCCTCGTATAATATAAAAAAAAAACCATTAGAAATCACTTCTATGTGTTCGATAACGCTATCAACGAAACCATCAATAAAATCGCTCACGTGAGATTATATTATCTGTGTTTAATTTATTCGTTGATGTAACTTGTTTTAATCATACTACGTTTTAATATGATTCTATCCTTTTTTTTTTTTTAAATCAATCAACTAATAAAAATGCAATCAATATAAATAAAAAAAGTGTGTGTGTACTTATGTACACGCGTTAGAAGTTATACTTCTTTGGCGTAACGAGATAAAAATATTTTCAAAAATTTCATCTTTCGCCTTATTCTACGTTTGTAGAAAAAACGACACTAACAATAGAAGAAAGATATTTCATACATTTAAAGTTTTAATACAAACAACAAATACAAAGAAACAAAATGTTGACTATAGCTAACTTCAGGGTGTCGGTTTTTCGTGACGGTGTGCGCGCGCATCGTAAAAATTTACTCTCATCATTTTTCCCTAACGCGCCAAAAGAAGTATAACTTCAACCAACTCTATCAAACAATCCAGCCCATTAACTCCCATTCGCATGAGGGAGTAAGTAGTTCATAACTCTTAGGGAGGATCATATTTTAAGGGACATACAGAATCTTTATCCCGACATGACATCTTCCACTATAGCACATACTTCACAGTTTGACGTAGAAAATGGGATTTTTAATCGATAAGGAACAAACAAAAAACCTACATTTTAATTTGAAAGTTAATCTCTAAAATTATGCAAAAACCGGAACAAGTTGTTGCAGATGCTGCCGGAATGTTATTCGGATCGGACGAGCCACGCGTCCGAGGCGAGAGAGAACCAGCCGAAGAATCGATATCCCGACATCAAAGCATACGATCAGACCAGAGTGAAACTCTCTCAGATCGATGGTGTGCCCGGATCCGACTACATCAACGCCAATTATGTTATGGGATACCAGGTTAGATTGATTTTTTTTTTTTTCAAATAATAATCGATAACTATCAGTCGTCAGTCAGTAATAATCGATAAATATTTTACAGTAAATTCAAATAAAAAAAGTCTACGGCAATTATCGATATGTCGTTTAGTTACTTGGTAGATTTTTTCGAAATTAATCACGGTGTCTTAAAGACGACACATCTAGGTTCGATGTTTTATATTGTATCGATTAATAGACAATCAACAATGTGATTTACAATATAAAAGTTATCGATATATGGATTAATAAGTTTGAAGACTTTTTTAAAATGAATGACTGTTTCTTGAAAGTTACTTTTGACGTTTTATTATGTATCGATAAATACTTATTACACTATGTCATTTACAATAAAAAATTATCGATATGTCGATTAAAATCTTTAAATAAATTAATACAAATTATGATGAATCAATAAGTAAAGAACTTTTAATTTTACTGGTAGATTTTTTTTTATATCATTGGAGGCAAACGAACATGTGGGTCACCTGATGTTTAGTGATCACCACCGTCCATAGACACTTGCAACGCAAAGGGAGTCGCTAGTGCGTTGCCAGCCTGTTTGGGGGAGGGCGAGTGGGGTAGGAGAAGGCGATGGGGAAGGGAGGAGTAGGGAAGGGGGAGGGGATGGAGAGAGGAGTGAGGGGTAGGTGGGTAACCGGCGCTCTCATTGACGAAACGAAACGCAATAATGCAAACACTGTTACTTCACGTCGGTTTTCTGTGGGTCGGGTGGTAGTACCCCATGCGAGCCGACCCATTCATGCTGAAACCGGTAATAGCTTTAGCGTGGCTCTACAACCTACAATATTTGATATGGAAGAAAAGATTCTTTATTACCACCATAACATTATACATATAATTAAATTTTATCATATTCAATTAGCAATTAAAATTCCAATTCCAATTAGGATACAGCAATTATTTTGAGATTTTGAAAATAAGTAACATTTCATTTATTTTTAAATAACTACATAAGAATCTTTTATATATTGTATACATTTAAGGTAGTGTTTTATTTAATTATAAAGTACAGTTATGGGCATCTCGTTCAATTTAGAGCTCGTCGATCCTGTTTTAAGCTCATAAGCTATAATTTTTGTCGAGTTGTCACTTTTAACGACTGAACTCTTACATATTTATTCTTTGTAAGCATATATCATGTTCTAAACTGCGTTTGTCTATCTGTTTCTTTGCTTACTAAGGACCCTTCGGAGCCTGAACAGGTATTTAATGCAATAAAGACACATACACATAACGTAATAATTTTTACATGGTATCTTATAAGACTAGCTAGTACCCTAACTTCATTCTCGTGAAAATAACAATTTAAACAAAAAGTTGTGTGCAGTTCACACACGGTAGAAGAGAAACCTTTTAAGAGAAAGCGAGAAGCGTGTATGTTAACGGACATAGTATTTACACCTGCCACTGTTTTCTCACATAGCCGATCAGAATTATAACTCATCTCTGTGCATCCATTAAAAACGTTTGTAACATTTACCTGATATATTCTAAATATTATATATATATTTTAAAAAGAAAAAACCAGACCGAGTTTCTTGCCGGTTCTTATCGATGACTGAGTTGTTTTACGAACCGGTGGTAGTTTTGACGTTCATAAGTGCCTTCTTAGGGCCTAAATTGAATAAAGCGTTTTTGATTTGATTTGAATTTCAAAGCTCTTCCATAGAGGTTTCATCTCAACAACAAAAAAATGGTCGAATTGCGGCCACTGGACTACCACTATTAAATAAAATGCATGGATGGCTGAGTGGTTACTTATGTGATTTCTGTAACCTACAGATGATATTAATATGTAGCTCTCCAAGACTATTAAAAAAAAAACGAAGGAACATTGAAGAACAAAATTATTTTAAATTTTGACAGGAACGTAAGCAGTTCATATGTGCTCAAGGACCGACTGAAACGACTGTGAACGATTTCTGGCGCATGATCTGGGAGCATGGCTTAGAACTGATCGTGATGCTGACGAATCTCGAGGAGTACTCGAAAGTGAAGTGCTCCAAGTATTGGCCGGACGAGATCAAGGGCTCCAGGGCCTTTGGAAACATCACCGTGCACCATGTGGGAGAGAAACGGTCAGTATCTTAGAAGCATTCTTTTAATAAAATCATCAAATGTTTTATTCCATTTAGGCACTAAAAAGGCGCTTATGAAAGTCAAAACTACAACCGGTTCGAAGAACTGGTTCGTTTTCCAAAACGTACCATGTCATGACAGTTATCAACTATTAGCGGCGGATAATTTAGATATATCAAAAACAAAAACGGTCCTAAAGTAGAGCCCTGAGGAACGCCAATTCCTCTAAACGATCCCTCAAAGGTTGCCCCCACCTGATCCCATTTATGCTACATTTCTGACAGTGATCGTTTAAATAGGAGACTAGAAAGTTGAGAGAAGTTCCACAAACACCATAACGTTTCAATTTAAAAATAACTATACTATGATAAACTCAGTCAAAGGCCTTGGACAGATCACAGAACATACCAACAGCATCTTGCAACTCCTTCCAGGCTCCCAGTATATGACTCATGAGCGTTAACCCAGCATCAGTAGTTAGATCTCGGTTTCGTAAAACCAAACCGTTGGTTAATAATAATAATAATGAAGATAAACTAATACGGTGTTATTACAAAAAAGTTGAATTCGTATTGAACCCTGGCTTTAAAAAGGTCTCATATTAAATGCACCGCGGTCGCTGAATGTTCGCCGTCTTGCTTTGTTGTCTCGCTTTGGTTACGTTCGGTTAGATTTGTGAAAAAGGATAACGCGAACTTGCCTCGGGCGAGCGCGGTGCATTTATTAGGAAACTTTTTTTAAACCAAGTATTTAATACGTATTTAACTTTTTTGTAATAACACGGATAATGACTAGTAATCGAAATTCGACCACAAGTCTTAATATCTTTAAGTTTCAATTTTATTAAGGTTTTTTGACAAAAGTGTACAAATATTGTAATTTAGTAGACGTTGATCGTTAAGTATAACGAATAGACACATAGATAAAGGATTTGACTGGTAATGAAAAGTTAATATCTACAAAACAAAATCGGTTGACAAACAGAGGAAAAAGGTACTGAACTATTTTATCTTCGGTTATTTTAAATATATATTATAGGCATTTTGTTTACGATATAATAATATTGTGTCTTTCAAGTGTAAACAGGTATGTCTATTCGTTTCATACATTCTGTATCCTAATCGATTTGATGGATTTTAATGTATTAAATGTCATTATATACCTTCCAATTATAGGAATGACATACATTATATATCATTTACATATCACATCCGTAAGTACATTTTTTTAAATACTAAAAGGGCCACCTCGTTCACAAATATAAGTAAAAGTTTCATTGTGTTTGTAACATTTTATTCTTTTGTAAAAATTGTAGTAGCTGAGCGATCATTTCATTCAGTTGTTTAACTAATGCTATTGGATACTAGCCGAATGTATTCATATTCGGATTATGTTATATAGTAAAAGACCAGCATAATTTAAATACCAGAAACAGCAACAAATTGGTCATTCCATTCTTCAGGCTCACTAAGTCCAAAAACAGTTTTTTAGGTAATAGTGTTACGTTTTATAACAAAGTCCCAAAACACATTACCGATTTGCCGGAAAGTGAGTTCAAGAACCATGTCAAACGGGTTTTAATATCTAAAGGCTGTTATAGGGTGGATCAATATATGAACGATTGTGACGTCTGGAAATGACGCCCCTCTCTTTGCATCCACTAATAACAAACGTAACTATTTATGTTTTGTAAAAATATATAACATGAAAAGATAAACCAGATCGAGTTTCTTGCCGGTTCTTCTCGATGACTGGATTGTTTACCGAATCGATGGTAGTTTTGACGTTCATAAGCGCCTTCTAAGGGCCTAAATTAAATAAAGGATATTTTGATTTGAGTGTCATTTAACAAAATTTTGATCTAACGAGTAGGTTAGACATGGCAATAATTTAGGTACCGCAAACATTCAAGAGATGGTGCTATAATAAAAATTGTTATTTTTGTGTAAAATCGCATTTTTTAAGGAATGACACCTATATAATTTTCTTAAAATTCCTTTTTTTTTTTTTTTTTTTTTTTTTTTTTTTTTTTTTTTTTTTTTTTTTTTTTTAATTTTATGTTTTTTAAAATTTTTTTTTAAGGTTTGCCCCTCCTTTTTTTTTTTTTTTTTTTTTTTTTTTTTTTTTTTTTTTTTTTTTTTTCCCCCTAAGGTATCTTATCTATCTCTTCTTCTTTTCAAGGTCTCCTAACCCTTATAAACCTAAAAAGCAAAGCCTTGTTTAAAAACAAAATTTGATCCAAATCGTTACAGCCGTTTCCGAGATACAAAAAATAAATTTATAGGTATACTATACTTATGCCAGAAAATTATGTTTTAACCTCTTATATTACAGATATTCTGATTATATAGTGAGAGAATTGAAGATAACTAAACTACCGACTAATGCTGAGGGTCAGCCGATCGTCGAGAATAATGGTATCGCTAAAAGGAACGGAGGTGAGAATTTTTATAGCGACTCGCAATAAAATAAATTCTAAATCGATAGAGATATGTGCCTTTATTCCTTCATCGATCGGGTTTTACTTGTTGGTCTGAAGACCGTGTTTGGGAAACTGTTTTCTTTTATTTTTTAAATCATTTTTATCGAAAATTTATCGCTCAAGAGAAAGATATCGAGGTCTATCCATGCATTTTAACATGAGGAAAGTTCTTTTATAGTGTTCAGGTGACAATAATGTTTATAAAATTTTCCTATGCTATTTATTTGGGTAAATTTAATGTTCGATGGAGGACCTGTTAAAATTGAAATTAGGTGCGATCCTTTTGACAGAATTTTTGTTCTGAAATCGCCTTTTTTTGGCACACCCTAATATATATGTCGGGGCAACGATAAAATGGCGTCCATGTAGAAGTATGACGTCATCTACAGTGACGTCATGGTTATAATTTTATCGATTAATCCACCAAGAACAATCGAATAAAACGTTAACCGATTACAGAAACACAACACTGAATATAGTTAATACAAATTATCCATAGGTGCCACTAGTCCAACGTCGGTCGCCTTTTAAGACATCAAGACATATAAACAGCCGATAACTTCAACCAATGGCGTGTGAGAGTCAATAGTAACACCCCCGATATAGTCAATAGCACGGTATTACAGGTCAATAGTGGCTCCCCCGATATACAGCGCGACTGGTTTGTCGTCAACAATATTTTTACAGGATAATCATTAGTCGATTCTCTTTCTAAATGAGTTAATAAAATCGGTGCTTAATATCTGTCCCAATTATATAGAGAAAAACAAAACTGATACACACTCAACATCAGGTGAGTTAGCAAAAACGAACTGGTCTTATAGTAAGGAAAGCAATGTATCACACCTTGCCGTGCAGTCCCATACCTCGACCCGCGTCCCGCTTTCCTTTGTTCGACCGTGCGGCATTCCGACGATAAGCAGTTACGTAATGATTAACATTGAATAGTACTCCTTTAATGTTGTTCATTGAACCTAGATGTAATTTTTTTACATTTAAAGATATCATTCCCATACTTTTTAAAGTTTTAGAACAAACTAACTAAGGTTCTCTTTGTTGTTTATTAGTATTTGTTTTGATATTATTATTTTATATGTTAAATATGATCATGAATTAATAAACGATTGAACGATGTCACCCTTTAAACAGTCACCTGATATATTAAATTATTAGTTTGATGTATTTATGCAACAGATTGTAAAGACACGTCGGAGTCGAGCGCGCCGACATCGCCCCGCGAGTATAAGGACGCGGGTGAGACTCGCGTCGTCCGCCAGTACCACTTCCTCATGTGGAAGGACTTCGCAGCTCCGGAACATCCTCACTCCATACTCAAATTCATCAAGGTTAGTTAATTTGAAGGCAATCGTGGAAGAAGCGACTAAACCAACCCTCCAATACAATCATGTTGTGCTCATCACTTGTGACGAGGAACTATGCATTAGGATCTACACGTTCTACACTTTCTAAGAATAGGCTGTCTGTCTGTATTTACCAAACTTTGTTTTCCTTCTCAATATAAAACGTTGATACGATTTCAGTTAAAATCAATTTTATACTTGTTGTGATACTTGACGGTCAGATTTATTTTAAACGTCATCTACCCACCGATTTGTAGTACTACATTGTTAGGTGTACGTGTCTTAAATGTTTCATATTTTCTGTGTTGTAAGGAAACTTATGTTTAACGCCATCTACAATTTAATTATTCAATATTTTATTTATAGCTTAATTAATTAAATTATTTTCTATTTTGATAGGCTGGGTGTTTGGTCTTTTCATAGGCCCTGACTAGCTATTACCTCCAAGTTGAATATCTATTACCAAGTTTCTATTTGTCTGTTACTTACATGATATTTCGCCAAAACAAATGGCACGATAACGCACACATACGTACAGTCATATTGTAACGCTAGTCTTCGATAAAATGTGGAAGTAAGGTGGCATCTACTCAATATCGTGGTGAAAAAGAAATAGATATATGTTACTTAGATTGACGGAGCAGCTGTCAAAAATAAGCTAGTTTTCCAAGTTTTAACAACGCGCTATCGAAGCGCTTGTGACGTATCTATAGCTTTTTAGTTATAATATCATTGGTGGAGCCGAGTATACCCGATTGAGTATGACGAGGGCGAGCGTGACGGCTGGTTACAATGTGTCGTGTTGTGTCGGATGCACTCGTCACTCGTCAAGTTTGATGACTGGTGGAGCCGTGTGTACCCGATTGAGCGTGACGGATGATTGTAATGTGTCGTGTCGTGTTGTGTTGGGTGCACTCGTCACGTTTGATGACGGGTGGAGCCGAGTATATCCGATTGAGTGTGACGGAGGCAAGCGTGACGGCTGGTTACAATGTGTCGTGTCGTGTTGGATGCACTCGTCACGTTTGTTGACGGGTGGAGCCTAGTATACCCGATGGGACGTGACGGCTGGTGGTAATGTGTCGTGTCGTGTCGTGTTGGATGCACTCATCACGTTTGTTGACGGGTGGAGCTTAGTATACCCGATGGATCGTGACGGCTGGTGGTAATGTAATGTAATGTGTCGTGTCGTGTCGGATGCACTCGTCACGTTTGTTGACTGGTGGAGCCGAGTATACCCGATGGGACGTGAGGGCTGGTTATAATGTGTCGTGTCTTGTCGTGTATAGCGCGTGAACGAGGCGTGGCGGTGCATGGTGGGGCGGCCGGTGGTGGTGCACTGCTCGGCGGGCGTGGGCCGCACGGGCACGCTGGTCGCACTGGACTGCCTGCTGGACGAGCTGCGCGACACGACACGCGTCACCGTCTTCAACACCGTCGCCGACCTGCGGCGACAGCGGAACTTCCTCGTCCAGTCGCTGGTAACTACCACTACCACCTACCACTCCTACTAAACAATATATGTATGTGTGTCGTCACATTACAAAATTACCTAAATCTTATTTTACCTCTACCTTTATCTTACCTTATTTTACGTTATTTTTCAGCATCTTCAAATTTTGTGCATCTACTATACATATAATAAGAATGTGAATGTAACGTGTCAATACTTTTAAGATTTTTGCGAAAAAAATTGTTGCAGGTGTCCTGGAATAAGTAATAAATAAAATATATATCGATCATTTTTAGAAATGTCAGGCTGTCTGTCTGTTTGTTTGAACACGTGTCACTGCTAAAGTACTACGTTTACGATAAAACATCATAAAGCAAATCCTCGAGTAACATTTAGTCTTGGTTTCATTAAAATCGGTTCACTCTATTAAAAGTTATTGTAATTTTAATGACGACGCGACTTAATTACGAGAGAAAAGTAAATAAGTAAATGGACTTAATATGATCAGATGATTTTATAGACACTATTTTTTTTTACATTAGGTTCCACGCGGACGGAGTCACGGGCACAGTTAGTATAAAATATGAAGATCATAAAAAAAAAACTAAAAACCTTATGAACGGTAAAACTTCAACTTTGTTGGTGTATAAAAATTGGAAATCTTAAGAATATTAAACATGTTATATAAACGATTAAAATTGAATTTAGTTCATTTTGAAATGTAACGACACATATACGTGCATAGAATCGCCATATTTAATGCAATCTATTAAAATTGAATATTCATACACAAAGGATTTCTAGTTTCCATATAAATAACTCAAGATTTTTTTTAAATTATATTACTTAGAAACTATTAAACGAATTCCAATAAGCGGTATAGAATTGTCTAGGAAACTGAATACTATACAAGAATGCCTTATACCATTTTTCGATAAATCGACTCGTTCAAGCGTTATATTCAAAGTTAAAGATAAATTTATGACGTAACTGTCATATTTGTAAAGCCTATCATGGTGAAAATTACTTCCAGAGATCGTAAACGGTTTATATATTATGCCTATACTATAACATAATGACCTTTTGGGCATGCGCTGAGAATCTGAACTCCACACAGCGAGTGCGCACGCACACGTGCACGCAAATGCGTGCGTACGAATACCTCGGGCTCGAGTTCAACGAACTCGAGTGAACGTTTCTAACCAATATATACTTAACTAGCTGATCCGTGCCGACTTCGTTGGGCAGTAGACATTTATAAAAAACTACTTTTTGTGACTTAAATTTACAATTTAGACATATACTGTCGCTGTAGGCATTATCAAGCTCTACAACTTTTCTCTAGAACTCAATAATATATCTCTCATCGTTAAGGCAGCGTTCGTAAAAAGCGTTTCGTTCGACCGTTTTTTCTCTGACTTTGCAAATCCGACTAGCACAAAAAAGTCTTTTCATTTTTCGCGTTACTATATAGCATATGCCACTCACAAATAACGTGGCTTGCTATTGGTAAAAGTATTTTCTAAATCGATTTAGTAGTTCCTGAGATTACCCCCTACAAACATCACAAACTTTACCTCTTTATAATATTAGTATATATTAGCTATGTCTACGACCCTATGCATAGTCAATAGAACTCACGATGGTCGTCACTATCTGTGCATAGCAAATGTGGTCGAGATAAATAATTATTTTTCTTAAATCGATAGTAATCGTTGTCAAAAGATATCATTTTCTTAGTTCGCATCATTGACATATAAAAACCCAAGACACATAGTCTCGAATAAAAGTAGCACTCGAAACCGACCCTCAAAACTCCCTAATATACATGCGTGGTTATAGTTATGCGATAAACTTATGATTTTGCAAATTCAACCTTACCTGAATGATTTAAAGTTGTTTTTACAAGGACACAAGCGACGCGAGACTATTTGAAATGACTACATAATCCAAAATTATGCACGCATTTTGTTTGCAGGCTGTGAGACGTTAAGTGTGCATCTTGGGTTTTTGTATATCAATGGTTCGCATAAAAAGTACATGCCAAAAAAAGAGCGAAACTATTTTGATAATGAGTAATAAGAGATAAAACCACAAAGAAAATGCGAGAATTATAAGATTATATTAAAATACATTTATTGTTCGCTGTTAAATGATTGTCTAGTATACAAATTACTACTAATTAATCAGTAACATACGTAGTATTCTAATATTTTGCTCGCCTTTGTTGATTAATTTCGCACGTACGTTTGATATTTCTACTGACTATAAGTCTATTTCTACAATAAGTTTGTCATAAGGGACGCACTCGCACTCGAGATTATAAACGAAAAGATTCAAAAAATAACAAATACACTACAGTGTATGTATACGCATGTCTTTTCTATCGCGTTCGACTATCTCTTTCGCTCTATATCTTAGTTCGCTTTCCTCTCTCGCTCTGGTCGACTAAGTATTTCGTGTCTACCCACACTAGAAGCATTGCGTTCCGCTAAAAGTTGAGATCCAGTTAATTTGAATAATGTTTAATTTCAGAAACAATACGTGTTCGTGTACCGGGCTCTGGTCGAATACGCACATTACGGAGATACCGAGATACCCGCTTCGAGGTTGAAGTCGACTATAGACAGACTCAGGAATATGCCAGAGGGAGCTGATAAATGCCTCATGGAACATGACTTTGAGGTGTGTTACAGTGCGAAACCTGAAGATTCACTCGTTGTTATTCATTTACATTCAACGTTTATAAGCGCCTTCAATTCTTAAAGTGAAAATTTCTTTAGCTATGTTGAGCGATTCTTGCTTGGGGAAATACTCGGGGGTTCGCGTCACCGATGACCTCAACATGCTCGTGACGTATTGCGCTTTGTATCAGATTAGCGAAGCGTATTAGAGCGGCATGTGTACATGTTATATTGATATTATCTATTGAGATTGCCCAGCCCATCATATATTTGATTACCACCTGGTGTATGGTGGTTGCCATCATGTCAGAGACGGTTATGTCGCCTTACAAGCTCGTGTGTTTATGTTATTATTATTTATGTGTGAGTATCCACAGAATATAAAATTAAATATTATAAGAGACCCTACTAGAATCACTAATAATAGTTACTGTATAAAAAAATGAAAAATAAATAATAGTTTAAAAAAAACACGCTTTTATAAAAAATCCAACTAAAAAACAGAAAATAAAATTTAATAAATTTGGATTAAGAATAGTGTAAATTAGAAATAAATGTATATTTTTGTAAAAAGTGCCAAAAAAATGATAAAAATACTGATATCTGGAGGTGCTGATATTAACATGCGACATTCGTGTTTTTTTAGTTTTTCTAAACTATTATTTATTTTTCATTTTTTAGTTAAATATTTTTAAATTTTTTTTTCGGATTATTGCATTGTCATCGACCTTTGACAGGTGTGCAAAGTTTGAATTAAATCTGATCGTTCAAAGTAGGACAAAATCGAGCTCAAAGGGGTCGATTACATACATACATACAGGTGAAGCTAATAAAAGCGTGATAAAAAAAGCTAAAAAGTACGTGAACACGTCATATGATAAAGAGTAAAAAGGATAGACGGTCTAAAGACATGCTGCTACAAAAGAAAGAAAGAAACAGAGAGAGTGTGTCGTAAATGGAAGGATGACTTTTAAAGCGTAAGAAACTGAGCATCGTATTTTTAATACTAGTGGTCGAAATACGACCGTAATTCGGTAATTTTTGAAGTATATTGAGAGAGAAAAAAAACCATTTAAAACAAAACAAAAAACAGTAACGCTCGTCAAGCACTAGACAAAAAAAGAAAACCTGTTAATAAGCAGACGAGGAAGATTTCTTAACTGTTTTCCTGCTACCTATTGTTATAAAAACATCGTTTTCCTTCAGAACTCGTTTACTAAACACCTTTTCTTACCTTGATACACTTACCTTAGCATCACAACTTATTTGTTATCGACCTTTTTCATCGACTGTTGAGCAAGAAGTAAAAATATCTGAATACCCTACTTTTGTCCTTGACGATATTCAAATAGGAAGGATTTCGAATGATCGATAAATTGAGAGAGACTAAACAAATACTAAAAGTGACAACAGGATGTCCTACGACGTCCGTGTAAATCGTTTGAATGTGATTTTAATTAATAAAAGTACTATAAAGGCCGTATTAAATCATTAAAGTTAATTAAAAAAAATAGTAATCAAGACACTGTTTAAACAATAGATTAGTAAGGAAGTAAGATTGGGTCAGCATTCTCCCATTTATCGAATGTGTTCGTCGTATAATAAAATTCAAAACGATATAGATTTGTTTCTCTGTTGTCCTTTAGCCTCATTGAAAACTAAATTAAAGCAGCATTATCTTAATTAACCTTAACAAAAAATTATTTTATGTATTTTTTTTTATTGTAAGTTAAATTTTAGTTATTTTTCTTTTATGTTTTCTTATATATACGCATTTCCATAAGCTATCTAAACAATGTAAGCTGTGTTTACGTCCAGAAGTGGTTAATTTTAAGTACATTTAAAGAATACGTAACTTCAAATTGTAAGATTAAACACGGTTTCGTAGAGAAAATAAAAAAAATGAAATAACGATTATTATAATTTTTTTTATATGTCATAGGAGGCAAACGAACATGTGGGTCACCTGGTGTTAAGTGATCACCACCGCCCATAGACACTTGCAATACCAGGGGAGTCGCAAATGCGTTGCCAGCCTGTGTTTGGGGAGGGGGCAGGGGGGGGGAAAGTGGTCCTCCGGCACTCTCATTCACCGAACGAAACGCAACAATGCAAGCAATGTTACTTCACGTCGGTTTTCTGTGGGTCGGGTGGTAGTACCCCATGCGAGCCGAGCCATTTATGCTGAAACCACTAATAGCTTCAGCGTGGCTCTACCACCTTTTCAATTATTAGACTACTATTTTTGTCGATAGAAAATACTAAACAGTCCGGTATCGGAGGCGGTGAAGTCGTGCGCGGTGGGTGGCGGGGAGGAGCTGCGCGCGCGCAACCGCTCGCCCGACTGCCTGCCCTACGACCGCAACCGCGTCATACTCACCCCGCTACCCGCTCGGGACTTCTCCACCTACATCAACGCTTCATTCATCGAGGGTAAACTAACACACCTCTAATTTTTTTATCGATAAACTAGCGGGCCCTAATTACTTCGTTCCGCTCTGATAATAAAAAGAATCTTGCCAAACTTCACTTGAACCTTCCTCATGAATCACTTCGATCTACTGGTGAAAACCCGCATGAAAGTCCGTTCAGTAGTTTTTGAGTCACAGACAGACAGACAGACGTGGCAGGGGACTTCGTTTTATAGTACGTATGTAGTTATAATAACGAATATATACACGATAGTTACATTCGTTTTTGGCAGACGCACAGAGAGGGCTGTTATGTCCAGACATCACAATCGTTCACATACTGATTCACGTTACATTTAAAAATTAGCTAATACCAGCTGTAATCGTTCATATAACGTGTTTATTTATTTTTTTTAAGATTTCCAGTTTTTATACACCGAAATTGAAATTCGAATTTTGACGTTCGTAAGGTTTTCTGAAGTTAAACTTCCTTACGCACGCTCGACTTGGGGAGTGAGTGAGCTGGTGAATGCGTGACGAGAGCGTTACGAAAACGTGTGATCGGGCGAGGCGAACGGAAGTTGAGAGGGAGATATAAGTTAGTGAAGATAGAAAGAGAGAGAGAGAGAGAGAGTTGTTTTGTATTATCAATGAAAACCCATAATAAATTTAATATTTGTAGAAAATTAATATATGTATATATAATACATTAGTCCATTGAAAAGACATTTGGGGTGCGTTTACATTTTATTTTTTTTGTGAGGCAGGAGCAAAACCAAGTTGTGGCGCCACCCTTTCCCACCCCCATCTTGAAAAGGGGTTGAAATGGTATTTACGAACCAAACTATTTATTTTATAATTCTTTAAATTTCACCTTTCCCACTTTTGTCGTAAACAAAATAAAAAAGTAAAGCAAATCTCAAATTTAAAAATTATATTTTTCGTGTAACTTTTTTTTATCATTTTCAAAATATATCTGCCATTTTTGTACATCGTTTTTTAACAACTTTTATTCGCATCATTTTTTCATTAAGTCAATAGCTAAGGATTTACAGCGCTCCGAACGAGTACTATTTTTCAGCACTCTTAACTATACCTATATTATACGTGTGACCTATAAATAAAAAAATTTTAAAAATAAGAAAAATAAATTTTAAAAACAAAATTGAAACCTGATAGAAAAAGTCAATAATTAATTATTAAAAATTCAAAATTTGAATAAAAAAGTAAAAAAAAAAAAAAAAAAAAAAAAACAAACAATAACTGATGACATATAAGGACACACGTATAATATAGGTATAGTTAAGAGTGCTGAAAAATAGTACTCGCTTCGGAGCGCTGTAAATCCTTAGCTATTGACTTAATAAAAAATGATGCGAAAAAAGTGTCCTCAAAAAACGTGTACAAAAATGCAGATATCATTTTTTCTAAAATATAAAAAAAAGACATCGAAAAATATAAATTTTTTTCTCAAATTTCTAAGTTTTCGCTTATAACTTTTTTATTTATAGTTCTACGACAAAAAGTACTGGAGCAAAGTTGTAAGAATTTAATTTCAACAAAAAATGTAACAAATTTTTTTTATAAAATAAATAGTTTAAAATATATCGTAAATACCATTTCAACCCCTATTTTCAAGATGGCGGCCGTGGGACAAGGGTGGCGACCCCACAAACTTGGTTTTAGCTTTACACTGACCCCCCCTACACATCAAAAGAATAAAATTGCGTCCTCTAAAAAACGCAAGGTAAGGCCTAAAAAATGTAACATTTCAATGGACTACATATAGATGGAGCTAAAGAAGTTTTACTTCATATAACATTTTTTTATCAATAAACATGTCGTTACATTTGAAAATGAGCTAAATCTAATTTTTCTAAGATTACCAGTTGTTACACACCGAGATTGAAGTCCAAATTCTGCCGTTCATAAAAGCTTTTAGTTTTTCTATTATGATCCTCATATTGTACTTGTCGAAAATTTTAAAATCTTGAAAAGTAACGTAAATTATTAGGAAATTTAAATTGTGATATGCAAAAATTATAAGTAACTGTTTGTTTACAGCGTACGATAACTCGGAAGGTTTCATAATAACTCAAGATCCACTGCCGAACACAATCATGGACTTCTGGCGGATGGTCTCCGAGCATAACGTCACTACTATTATTATGCTTAGTGAGGTAAATACTATTACAGTATCTTGAGGTGAAATATAGATTTTAGAGTGCTGCCTTATCTTTCTGATGTAGACATGATTTCGTGTGTCGTCAGTACTAAGGTAGACATAATTTCGTGTTTTGTCAGTTGGGTGAGGGAAAATGTCCGCGGTACTGGGAAGACGGGACCGCACAGTACGAGCATTTCTCCGTCCAGTATGAGGAAAGCGAGTCCTGTCCATATTACACGAGGAGGCAGTTCCGTGTCGTCAACAACAAGGTACATATATATACATTGCGCAAATTTGTAACGTTTTTGTATAAAAATAATTCAGAGATATTGACATTTGGTAAACGACATACACTAATATTGTAAATCGTTGCAAAAATACTTAAAAAAGGGTTTATACATAAGAAAGTAATAGCGTCCGCAATCCGCGCCGTCGTCAATTTATACTTATCAATGTTGTACGGTCAGCAAAAAAAATATATTATGAATATATTTTTTGTATTATCTTTTAGTGATGATAGTTAAGCAAAATAATAATAGTAATCAATCATAATAATTATATCGTAAGTCTTGCTCATTATAATTATTAGCATAATATAAACATTGATGATAAATCTGTATAAATTTTATTGTGCATGAGTTTGTTTATAAGTCTTCACTTTTATCGTGCGGTTGTAAGTACACATCCATGTTTTCCTCAGGTATAAACGTTTGTTTATGTGTGTTGTAGAGCGGCGAGGTGTCGTGCGTGCGGCAGCTGCAGTACCAGGGCTGGCCGACCGCGCCCGGGCACGTGCCGGAGGTGACGCGCGGCCTGGCCGAGCTCGCGGACGCGGCGGACCCCCTGCACGCGAACCCCCCGCACGCCCCCCACCCCCCGCACCCCCTGCACCACGCGTCGCTCGCGCACCAGGGGACCCTGCTCGTGCACTGCCAGTCAGTATACACTCTACACTACTCATTTAACCTTTTGTTTTTTAGCTTTTCTTTATCAAAGTGATTGCACTGTGCCTGATGGTAAGCACAGTACAATCCAAAAACAAAGGTGACCACCGAGAGACGGACTATCCATCGCCGGTCGCCACTTTAGGCTCGAAGGACCACATGTCATAGGAAGAAAGGAACACATTAGTTAATTTAGTTTTATAGTATTAACTAACTGTGGTCGCGACTCCATCCGCCTGGAACCCAATGAAAAAAACAGTGACTAATAAGTTCTTGTGAATTCTCTCGTACTTAGGTCGCGTCGTCATCAAAATTACAATAATTTTTGATAAAGTCGACTGATATTAATGAAACCAAGACTAAACGTTTTATGATATTCTCGGTAAGGTTTTATCGTGAACGCAGTACTTTAGCAGTGATGCGTCTTCAAACAAATAAGACAGACAGGCATTTCTAAAAATAATTAAAATGTATTTTATTATTTAGGGAAACCCCTTGCAAACATGTTTTCACAAAAAAAATTAGTCGGTTTGCGGGCGATAATTTTACGTGATAACGTCCTAAGAAAACATTGATGAAAAATTGCATACTTTTATGAATTGAATTATTGTATGTATAGATATGTGTCTCGAGTCGAACGCTTAGGGCGATCGCGCGTCTCTATCGCTTGTTCCGCGCTCTCGCTTGCACCGAGCGCTCAAGCGGAACGTGACTATTAGTCGTGTGCGTACAGTGCGTGCAGCCGGACGGAATCGATTTATAAGACGTCATCACGTCATAAATCTAAAAAGTACAAACACGTAGATTTACATTCTTATTATATGTATAGATAGAAGAAGGGAAAGCTTGCAAGATGTTTGTATCGATATTATTTTTTTTTAATCGAAGAGTGGATAGTTTGTACCGCGTGTATGTCGAAATATACATACAGGCTGAATGTTTAATTAAAAAAATAGGTGGTTAATATTTGACCTAATTATCTAGAAAAATACAAAAATTATACACAATCCTCTACTCGTTTATGTTAAAGCACAGTGTCGTGGATCGTCAGACGATTTCACTTTCACTTGAAAGTGAACGTGGGAACGTCAGGATCAAAACAAAAATGTTTATTGTCCGTTTTATCATCGAAAGTTATTAACTCTGGGTCGCCCATTGTAGCTTTCGGCATCGGTCATTGCACCTAGGTGTATTACGATTGTGATTATACTTTTGAAAGTCTTGGAACAAAATTTACCTAAGGTTCTCTTTGTTGTCTATTAGTATTTGTATTGATATTATTATTTTATATGTTAAATGAATGAAGTGTCATATTCTAGAATATTGCGAGTGTTTAACCTTTCACCTGGTATAAGTGTGTGTGTGTGTGTTTGTTCGTGGGTGTGAAGGTACGGGACGGAGCGGTCGCCGCTGTTCGTGGCGCTGTGCATACTGATCTGCCAGCTCCGCGTGGAGCGGCGCGTCGACGTCAGCTGCGTCGCGCGCAAGGTCCGCTCGCAGCGCGCGCACACCATCGATACATTCGTAAGTATACAAACAAACATACAACACTTTATTTATTACTAGCTGCGCCCGCGACTTCGTCCTTGTGGAACCTTATATAAAAACAGTGATTAATAAAGTCATCCGAATGTATTAAGTCCATTCACTTGTCTACTTTTCTCTCGTACTTACGCCGCGTCGCCATTGAAATCACAATAACTTTTGATAGCGTGAACCGTTTTTAATGAAACAAAAACTAAGTTACTCGCGAAGATATGCTTTATGATTTTCTTTTATTATGAACCCAGTACTTTAGCAGTGATGCGTGTTCATACAAATATACATTTCTTAAAAATGATAGAAATGTATTTTATTACTTATCCCTTTAAAGTGATACGTATCGATATAAAAAAATTAAGACAAACAAAAAAAAAAAACAACAGATGAAAGCTAGTAGAAATTTTATTTTTTCCATTGTCTTTGTTTCTGAATGTAGTCGTTGAAAAATAAAACACAAAAAAAAATATTTCATCCTTCCTTCTTATCTTCTTATCTTATCTTCTTATCTTAATTTTTCGATGATTTCCGTTTTCATTTTTTTTTCTCACGTTTAATAATTCTCTAGAGATTATATCAATAATTTTCAGAATGGTGTTATAAGAAATGAACTAAAGACTATGTTTTTCAGTCTAAAAAAATAAATAACTGCAATCATATAAACATCACTCAAAAAATTTTAGTATTTCTGTAAAAAATCCCAAATGTATATTTTTTTTTATGAAGAAATTTTTGTTGTTTTTTCCTAAAAATGTAATGGATAATGATGAAATGTTTTTAAGTACATATAAAAAGAAACATAAGTACAACAAAAAGCGAATTCTTTTTCAGAAAAAAAAATACGGGCGTGTATCAGTGTACACACGTAAGAAGTGAAACTTCTTTATGACATCATTTTTCGAAAAATGATCTACTATATTTACAACTTTACAGAAAAAAAAAAACGGAATCTGATCATTGTGAGCGCACCTTTAGAAAAAACGGAATCTGATAAAGGTGGCGCACCTAGAAATAACATGGCGCGTAACGGAAAAATGTACAGAAATTAAGATGGCGCGTAACCGAAAAACGTTACATACGTTTTTACACGCTCTAAAATTCCTCCCTACGTCGATAAAGAAGTTTCACTTCAAATCATAACTATTTTTGGTCGAGTAAAAAACAATTGAAAAAACTCGGAAAAACGTTTTTTTATAGAGTAGCGAAGGATGAAAACTTTCAGCTAAATAGAAAAAAGGCAGGATCAAAAATTTTTTTTGGGAATGGAATGGACCATATATTTTTCATATTTCTCTGACTCGTATAATCAACAAAATTGGTGCACCTCAAGAAGAGTGAAATTTTTATAACGCAATTAACCACTTCTGCTGTATACTTGATATGACACTACCAAAATAAATACAAGTATTTTCAGATTCCTAAAAACAATAATAATTCTGATTACAGTTACAATATGAATTCCTGCACCGTGCTATACTAAACTATGCAGAGCTACACAATCTACTAGAAGACAGTTAAATGCACAAGTAAATCATTATACTGTTTGGTTCATTCGATGTGGAATTGGTCATAGGGCCAAGGTGGAGTCGATAGTCTCATGTTTCTATGTCATCACAAAATAACGCAATTTTTATCGATATATGAAAAAATTAATTCCCATCACTATTTTAGGTTTATCGATTGCTTATTTGATATTCAAATCGTTTAATAGCTTAGTTACTAGATTATCACAGTTATAGTGTATTTATCGTATATACTGAAAAGGTCGATAATTATTTTGTAAAAATGGTGTTATTTTGCGTGATAATGTGACGTAATCAAAGGAATATGCAAATAAAACCGGGCCTGTTGTAATCTCTTCGACAGTTTTTCGATATAATTTTGTACTGCGTACGTAGTAACGATTCTTTTTATATATTAATATGTTAATATAACAATATGTGTTAAGTTCTTTAAGACAAGATTTTGTATATTTGATGGGTTACTTTGTTTATTATATATGCAAACCATATTTATTATAATAGCAAGTCGACTTCAATGTAATTTTTTTAACGGTGCCTTTTTTAGTAATCGTAAATGTTTCACGATTAATCATTGAATGTAATTTTCGTATTATAGTATTATTCTCGTTCATAAGACTGAAGTATTATAAAAAATAATTCGATGTAAACACAAATTTCACAGAAATCAAAAGTTTAAACCACTAATTTTGTTGTATATTAGAGGAATCTTTGAATTGGTCAATTTTATGACATCGGTTTAGATATGTATATATTTTTTAATTTGTATAAAAATATATACAGAGTAAAAAAAATATACAAAATTAAAATGACGCGTTAATTCGATAAAATTGTTTATCGATTCTTACACGGAGATGAACATCTCTATTATGGAACTTGCATGTCGAAATATATTAAATTAAATAATATTAAAATACGAAAATCAATTCAATTTAATTGATTCAAAAGTCGCAGCAACCGCAGTCATATTTCATTGTATATTATTATTAATTTATGAGATATTTTTTTATCTAAAATATTATGTTGCGGGGAATGTTTGAATTCCACGGCTGGAGAGTTTTATAATCTCTTATTGTGGACATACACGAATTAGTGTATAATTTATATTGAGAATCATCGATAACTTTCTCTACTTAATTTAGACATCCCTCATGGCATGATCTTGAACTTTGTATATGGGATCAAATACAGGTGTTGTCTAACCGAGAATTTCCCTACTACATTTCAACCCCTGACATAAAAGGAGGGAAATTGGGTTATCTACTCCGGACTGCAGTATAAGTGATCGACAAATTTAAAATCTCTAATGATAGAAGGTAGGATTTATCGACATGAAATTGGTCTCCCGATACAAAAATATAATAGATCCGGAGGCACGGATGTGACCGGATTATAGCCATATCAGCTTACTAACTTTAGGAAATATGTTTCTGGCAGATTTCTTTTAGTTTCAAAAGTTATAGTATAGAAAAAAATCGATTTTAATTCTTCCCATGGCTGCTATAACTTATGGGCTGTGGGCTTGTTTGAACTGTCAGGACTTCTACAACGCACTGTTTTTGATTTGGGCCGTTTAAGCATTGTGTAAACACAAAAGGGGTAGGGAGTCTATCCATTTTTTTTTATAACAAGGGTGACTGGGGCTGGCGATTTCGTTACATATTTATCCATTATTATTTTTTTGCTTGTAAAAAAAGCTGCTAGAGATTTTATAAAAATGATGATAACACCTATCTAAGCTTAGGTAAGGGGGGGTGTAAGTGCTTTGATTAATTTTATTGACAAAATGGAGGTGCGTATATAAAAAAAGTAAAATTATACTTACATGATATTTGAGCGGCCCCTTAAATACAATCAACAAAAAAGCTATGGAATCTGCATTCCCTGTTACATAACTATTTATTTTTATGTTATTATTTTATAAATCTATGTACAAATTATTTCTAACGCTTTTGTTTGATATATTTTTTGACGTAATTCAATTAGTACCATGTTTTATATTGTTGTATATAACAATTTTTTTCATATATATAAAATATTTGAGTGGATTTTAGTTTCAAAATACACAAACGGGTTTACAGCTCGAGCCCGAAAGACATGTAAATGGATATAAACAATTTTTTGTCTCAGTTATCGAATAATAGAACTTAAATTAGTAAAACAAAAAAAGCGTATGCACTTTAGAATTAGATCTGCTTTTTATATTGAATACATAGTTTTTTTTTATTGTTTATTTTTTTTTAGGTTAATTTTTGGTATCATTATCAATACCAAACAGTAATCGTGTCCAAAGATTGATGTCGGTGTGGAGATTATTATATCATGAAAATGAAATTTTTTTAATAAGTAAAAAAAAAATATGTACGTATTTATTTTGATATCAAAAGAGGCCATATATTATTGCATGTTTTGTAATAATCTTTTTTGGGTTATTTAATATAACAATAGGGAGAGAGACGAATATTCGGCGTAATGGTTTTATAAAAACCTGAATAAGAATTAAAAAAAAAACAAATACAGATTTAGCCAAAAAATATATACCCCAAGATAGCACAAATTTTGAAATAGATCATAGGTGTTCGTGCATTCTGTACCTATTGAGGCTTTTGAAAAAAAAATGTATCATTATCATTGTATCATACAGATATAAAAATATTATGATTCATTTGAAAGAGTCAATAGTTCTAGACTGATCCCACTCTTTGCTTCAATTTACAGTGTATATTAGGGACAGGACTTCGATTAGCTATTATGTGGTCATGAATAAAAAACTAAAAAGCATAGTAAAGTGTTATTTTTTTAGTCTTGACATACAAATTTCAGGATTATTTCAGATTTTGTATCTGATATTATTTTAAATATAATCTTTTGTTCAGTCTGCGTTTTCTTACATTGCTATTTCACCTTAGACAATATTTAAGATTTCAACTCTCAGGAAATTTGTTTAAAAATATGTGGTAAAAAAACAATGCAGCACTTAAATAATAATTGCCATAAAAATAATTTGCGATACTAATAATAGTCCCTAATAACATTGATCCGTAGTCGATATTCTGATATCGATTTTTTTTTAATCGACAATCGAATCGGGTCTATATAAAAATAGTTACCAGTATGCACGATGCCTCGTCACTTTTTTGAGATATTTACTCTGTACTAGACGGTTAACTAAAGCCGGTATAAACAACACAAACACACTTTACATTTGTATACTATATACGAAACACGCATGACATGACGTCACACTGACCACGCAACATAAAAGTTTGTCTATCTCTTTCCCACATAAGGCAATGAGCAAGACAAATACCGATATAGAACTACAGCGTGCTCTTTACATCTGTTTAAACCGACTAGCCAATTAATCGATATACTGTATCTATTTAAAAAATGAGTATTCTGAACGTGCCGGCTTTAGGTAATCGTGCTGTATATAAAATTATTATTTTTAAAATTATATTTAATATATATATATAATACGAGATCTATTAATATCTTGTAACGTACGACTGTCTCAACGTTTGTATTTAGGGTAAGGGATGTAACTAGATTTTGTATGAGATAATCGAATTATACATTATGTTGATATCGTGTGGACGGATACGTGATTATGTGTTTTATGGTGGGAAATGCGGTGTTCAGTTTCACGACGCGTGAGTGACTATTGTCATAAGAGAAATCGATTAGAATTCTGGTATAATCTGTATTGAAAAATCTGTAGGTCTGTCTTTTTTTTAAGTCTTAGTGGTCGATTAGTTTGCAATGTCAATCGAATCTTTCGGGATTCGTGTACATTTGCTAATTTCAGTTGGTAGCACTATCGGCTGACGGCGAAGGAAAACATCATGAGGAAACCTGAACCTGAAAAACGTTCTTATAGTACAACCGTATGTGAGGAAATATAAAACTGCGGATTTCTCGGAGTTTCATATCGTCAGCAGAACGTGGTCTGGCGTGAAGATTATGCCTTTACCTTCCTTTGAGAAGATGTCTGTGACTTCTACAGACATGTGTATCGTTTAGAATCAGAAGTGGTCAACTCCACTTTGCAATTTTCTAAGTCTCATAACTTTAAACTATTGTACTATAGCATACATTTTTACTTTTTTAGCTTTCTATACTAATTGTATTAAAACTCTACAGATAACTAAATGTTTCATAGTCTCTGCAATAAGCACGAAATGGAAAATTGGCTATACCCATAAAAATTGCAAAGTGGAGTTGACCACTTCTGATTCTAAACGACACATATGATGGAGGTGATATTTTTTTTTGCAAAATTGGTGACAGATGTCTGTTAATAAAATTGCAAAAATGACGTTTAAAACAATTATCTGTATGTCCGGCTTTAACTTAAAAACCGATTGATGGAATTTTATGAAATTCTGTTCCATTAAATCTTTCTTTCGTTTGTAGGATATAACAATTTTAAATTAAAGCCCTAGAAATTATTTAAAAAATATATATTGTCAATTTATTTTGATGAAATTCTGCACTCGGTAAGTATTTTGTTATTAAAAGTACATAGGCTATAAAAATATTAATAATATTTTAGAGTATTCGTAAGAAATAAAAATTTTTAGTTACCTCTCAACTGACTTATTCCATTTTGTATACGCAAAGTATATGTTAACACAACATTGGTTATCCATTATATTGATTTACTAGCGGGCCCGGCAGACGCTGTCTCGCCCTGACTATACAAAAAAACCTTGACAAATTATATACTAAAACCTTCCCAATGAATCACTGTCTCCACTAGTGAAAACCGCATGAAAATCCGTTCAGTAGTTTTTGAGTTTATCGCGAACAGACAGACAGACAGACGCGGTGGGGGACTTTGTTTTATACTATGTAATGATTATATAATAGTCAGTAACATTTTTAAATGCCATACAATACTCGTTTTTTAATATGAGACGGAAATAAGTACTGCTTAAAAACAGACGGGGCCATAGGTAGTTGCTAGCTAATTATAAATAGTCGTTAGATGGAGTTACGAAAATTATTCTAAATCTATTTATTTATTCATTAAACGCCACATATATTTTACCTATACACATAAATAAAATTGAATTGTCGATTGTTACACTCGACGATTACATAAGCGAAATATCTTTCTGGAAGCAGCATAAACTGAACACCGCATTTCCATCGTTAACAGAATGTTTTGTCCATTGTTTATGAAGTGTGAAGCTTTGTGGATGGTAACCAACGATTGTCCTATATGTATGGGGGGCTCGCATGGACGTCCCGTTTGGGACACTAAAACGATGTTTGCATTCATATAGTTATTTTCAAATTTAAATACTTCCCAGTGGAACACTTGGCCTTAATCTTTACATTACACGGAGATCATGTGTATTCTCGAATGTAAATGTGATCTGTTTGTAAGGAAACATTAAAACATTTGATTGGTTCTATATAATAGTTTTATATCATTTAACATTACACGCAGGTCATATGTATTCTCGAATGTAAATGTGATCTGTTTGTAGTGTAACATTAAAAAACATTTGATTTGTTCTATATAATAGTTATATATCATTTAACATTACACGCAGATCATATGTATTCTAGAATGTAAATGTGATTTGTATGTAATGTAAAATTCAGATCATCTGATTGGATTTATGTCCAGTTTGTCGAATCTTTTATAAACGTTTATTGACTTTTTTATTTTTGTCTTTATAACTTTTTTTATCTAAAACTTTGAATTTTGTAGAATTTAAACAATTCAATCATAGTGAATACATCCTCGTGTCCGAATCTCAATAGTATATAATTTACAGTTGCGTAGAATAGATCTGTTATCATTTTTATTACATACACTTATTCGTATATACAATATTCTACTTTTACTGGTTAGATCACATACAGACTATAGTTATATATTTGTTATAGCATCATAATATTTCTACCAAAATCTCTAAAATTATTCATCTCCTTCATACATACAGTATGTGTATTATTTGAAATATTCACTTTATCTTCGTAAGAATTTTCATCATATCTATTTAATAACAATAAAATATAGCATTTAATCATCAACCTGAACATACCTTGACAGAACTCCTGGTGCTATGGTATTAAGCCCCACTATTGAGCCGAAATGTCGCAGATTCGATGCCCGCACATGAATGACTCGATCATATATCAGGTGACAAGTTAGAGATTCGCAGTATTCTAGGATATGACACTTCATGGTCACATTTAACACATAAAATAATAATATCAAAACAAATACTAATGAACAACAAAGAGAACCTTAGGTAAAATTTCTTCTAAGAATTTCGAAAGTATGGATGTTAACTTAAATAAACCAAGGTTGAATGACCGGTGATAAAAACCGGAGTTAATAACTTTCCATAATAAAACGGACAATAAACCCTTTTGTTTGTTCACACTTCGAAAATTTATCCTTTGTTAGTTGGTTGGCTCCACTTTCACTTCACCCGACGGTCATTGACACTGTACTTTAACATAGACGCTTAGAGAATTGAGTATAATTTTTCTGTTTCTAGATAATTAGGTCAAATATTAGGCATCTTTTTTTTTAATTGATTTGGTACGAGAATAGAGTGCAGAGTGTCCTCCATAAATATTGCTACTGTCTAAACATTCATCTGATATAAGCCATGTATGAGACTGTCTAAATATAAAAATAAAACTTTGTATCAGTTGAACAATTTTTAGAATAATATCAGTAGTACCAGGGATTAATTCTTACAAACATATTAAAAATATTACTTCTAAATACCTATATACACGTAAACTTCTATATAACTATTTATATTCCAGAAAATTCTTTACAGTCAAACACGTCATTACATCCACTCCTATTTAGGGATTTGGAATTAAATAAACTCAATTTTTAGAATAATATCAGTAGTACCAGGGCTTAACTCTTACAAACATATTAAAAATATTACTTCTAAATACCTATATACACGTAAACTTCTATATAACTATTTATATTCCAGAAAATTCTTTACAGTCAAACACGTCATTACATCCACTCCTATTTAGGGATTTGGAATTAAATAAACTCACCGTATTGTGATCTCTTATGAATTGTGTTCAATAATGATTATATTGTAAGTTTTTATTATATGGAAGCAGTTATCCATGCGAGTCCAAGACGCGACTGAGTTGTGTGTCTTTTTCTAGCTTTTTTATGTAACTATAAGAAGGAACGATTAAAAACATTCATCAGCAATGTGAAATTTTGCTATATTAAGTACTCTTAGAATGGGTTTTAATTTTTTAATTACATTTTAACTCCATATTACTGATAAATGAATTTAATTATTAACTTAAGATGTTACTTTTTATATATATTAAAAAATAACGTAGTCAATAAGTTAGGTTAGTTGAATATCGGATGAAAAGTTTAAGGGAATGGCGAGAGATGTATATTGTTTAGTGTGCCAGTGTATTTTAGACTTTCTGTCTATTAAATAGAGTTTGAATTTTTTACAGCCAGTTTTATCGAAGATAATGGACCAGAGCCCAGTATTCTAAAGGACCTTTAAAATGATTTATATAATTTAAGTATATTTGTAATTTATTTAACGTTTAAGTAAGATTAAAGCATGTAATCTCTAATGTCCACACAAATTATAAATTCAACAATTTTATCAGTACATAATATTGGTACCAGTCTGTATTTAGATGATAGAATCGTATGTTTACTGCGTTAGAGCTATTGAATCAATTCTAATGTAGCTTTTTGGATACTTCCCAAAAATGTTTTCCATTAGGACTGTGTATGCGCTGGTTGTCATCCCAAAAAAAAAAGTGCACTTATTAAGCAAGTTGGTTTTTCTACGTTAATCACAAGCATATATAATCATAACCCAGCTGCCCTCCCCCTTCCCCAAACTCGAGGTGGCAACGCTCTTGCGACTCTTCTGGTATTGCAAGTGTCTATGGACGATGGTGATAACTTAATATCAAGTGATCCAGCTGTTCGTTTGCGTTTATGATATTAAAAAAAAACGCACACCGGACAAAGGATATGTGAAACAGAACTCACGTATATGCTGCTCTTGACTGATATAACGTGGAGAAACCTCTTCATAGGGGTTGTCGAGTTCCCAGGGGAGGACCTGAACCGAGTCGAACTTTAGTCGACTAAAAAACTCCACGACAAACTTCGCCGCACTATGGGGGGTGTCTCGGGGTTGTGTTAGCAAGTTTCTCTACACCCCCGGCGGCAGGCGTTTCCCACGCCGCACTCGGTGGTATAGAAGGCCTACTCTTCAGTCGCAGTTAATGTGCCCGGCCAGCTTCGGAGGAATCAATATTGCTTTGAAAATGACTTATGGAGTGGGGTAACACTTGTCACAAAAACCGTAGCGGTTTTACACCATTTGGTCCATTTAGGTTACAATATGCGAGATCAAATCTCTGTTAATGATGCGATGGTGGAAACCAGCTGTTGGCATCAACTTAATTCCTCAGAACACAACCTTTACAAACACACGAGATTGCGAAGTCTAAGTGGACTTGGTTAAATATCGCTTTTGAGATTAAAATCCTCAATGCTATAATTTACTCTTGACCGGAATATAATTGACTAAACTCGTTTATAGACTGTATTCAAACTGACTATTATTTTCAATTATTTTTTGTCAGAGAAAACAACTATAAAGTTGACGGTACATCTGAGTAAATGGCTACAATTGTCAATCAGTTCCAGGAAGCAGTACTCGAACGCATATAAACTCTCATACGTCTCTTGTCATCCCGACGAACTCCTTGTTGGAGTGGAAAATTAATAAAATATCGAACAAATTACGCTCGGACCGCTTCTAGATATACCAATGCGCTTATTATAGATGTAAAGTTTTTTATATATTTTTTTAAAAGCAACAAAAAAGGGGCCTGCCAGTAAAAACAGTTACATTAGGCTGTAAACATACCAAATCCGCATTCCGTATTTAATACATGTCTAAAATATTTAGATCCGCAGATATATTATTGAAGAATCCGCTATGGCTGATTTAGTTAAAAAACCCGATAAAGGCTGAATTTTGGATCAGATCAAAAACTAGTATGCTTGTTACGGAAATAGAATAAAACAATGATATTTATAAGTAAAAAGGTGTAGATAACAAATGGCGCGATAACGCACACATACGTAAAGTAATATTGTAACGTCACACTGTCTTAGATAAAATGTGGAAGTAAGATGGCATATTCTCAATATCTCAAAAGAAATAGTTATATATTAATTACGTACGGGCAGATTGACGGGGCTGTCAAAAATAAGCTATATAGTTAGCAAAGTTTTAACTAAGCGTTGTGGAAGCGCTTATGAGCTTATTAGCTTTTTAGTTATAATATCATTGGAATCAAATTTTAGATATCTTGACATACAATTAAAGCTATGAGATTAGGTTGTAAGTTTTAAATTATTTTTTATATTATGATTCGTCGGTCTTGTTTTTCATGGCCATGGGGTGTTTAGTGTGATTACAGCCTAATTTAATAAGTATCGATGGTACATAACCTATTTAGTAACTGAAGTTTGAGCTATTTATCCTTATGTGAATTTCATTTTTTACGGGCCTTTTTTATTTGTGTATGATATTTTTGACTTTTCGGCAATTGAAATTAATGTTTCATTTCTTATCTATAGATATATTTAATTTTTAGTATGAGTTCCAATCCCTGTGACGATTTATTTTAATTTACTTTCATTTCTTATGTAGTAATTAATGTAAGCATTGACGGATGTAAAGAATTACATTTTTATTGTTTTTTTTTTATTACGATTATTATTTTGTAAATAAATAAAGCAGGACATGTAACACAATATTTTTGAAAATATACCACTATTTAGACATTTGTTTTGTGTTTTTTATTTGATTACGTCTGACTGGGGTTGATTTGAAATGTACCTATGTAGGTGGAATTTTGATTAACAGACAAGCGGCACCAGTAAAATTAAGTAGTGATTTAGATTTTGCTTTTCGTAGTAATTTTTAAGCAAATAGTTTTGTCCAAATCTTTAGTTCCCAAAGTGGTCCAGGTGGACATCCAAGAGTCCACGGGAGACTCGATGGCGGTCTACGTCGGTGTCACAAAAAAATGGGGGTAAACTGGGGTCCACGAAAATGTATTGGCTTTGAATAGTGACGAACTAAAATATTGGCTTGACTTCACATATCATTGTCGGCAGACAGGCAATGTAATAAACTAATAATTCATGGTTGGAACTCAACCGCAACGCAAATTTCCATAGGTAGATCTAATCTTCACAAATTTGTCTAGTTTTGGGAATATGGTAGAAATCTAACTGCAGGGGGTCCACCGGAAACAGCTATATTTTGAAAGTGGTCTATGAGACAAAAAGTCTAGGAACCTCTGGTCTAGATATATATGTGATTTTAAATAGCACCATGACGCAATAGTAACGTGTTCGGACATCGGTAGAATTAGTTTGAAACTTTTTGATAGGGCATTTTCTAATACACGCTCTACCACCTGAACCAGGACACGAACCTAGAATTTAAAAAAATGTTAAGCTTATTCTGACAGGTTTACATGAGAACCAAACCTCTTCTAGGCTTAAGTCTAGTGGTTAAAGGTTAACTATTTACCACTTTTGGACTCATGGTCACAGAGGTCGTGGTCAAAAGCTAGACCTACAAAGTACAAGAAAAGATTAACAAAAATGAAACCGGTTTCAAAAAAGTCTGCTCTATAAAAACTAACCATAACCTTGACCATAGTCAGGTAGGTATTTAACTAGTTTTAGACCGTCATAAAGTTACAAATTTCTTAATCACCATGTTCCAATTTGACGAATTCACTGTGGTGTCTTCGGAATTCAAAGTGTAATGGTAATGAAATTAAAGCGTGTCACCCTAGAAAATATTACCTTCACAATAAATAAATAATTTTTCTAATCGGTTTAGAAACACGAAGGTCTGAGATGACAAAAAAATACAGCCTAGAAACTAGAAGACTAAGCTTTATGAGATACATAAAAATACTGTACGAAATTGAACATCTTAAAATTCCTACATAAAAAAACACTTGATGGTATATGTTTATTTTCTAAGAGCAACTCACAGTAATCACTATTATTTTTTATATATTAGGAAATAATTGGTTATTTGCGGTGCTATTTTGTCCAGTATAGCATTAATCCTAATCCAGTAAATACTTTAGTTACGTTGAGCATTTGACGAAAATCTAAGTTACCCTAAGTTAACATATAATTTCAATGAATAGCTTAGATAATATAACAGATTTAGAGTCAGGTACAACAAAAAAAGATTGTCTGGAGATTCTTAATTAACTCCTATGACTTTGGTGAACATAAAATTAATTTATGTATCTGCTTATCAATAAGTAATTCCATAAACAGGTCTTTAGCAATTCCTCTAGGATGTCCTAAAAATATCAGGAACATCTTGCGTACCTAATGAGAAATCTAATCATAATAATAATTTATTATTTAGCTATAATTACACCACAGACGTACTGGAGTACTTCTCTTTATTCCATAAATTATATTATAACCTTCATTGTAAAATACAAGTTACCTGCTTTCAATTGACTGACATAATATAATAATCCATAATTATAGTATTTTACAAGTTACTAAAAGAGGTTCGCACGTTGTATATTAATTAATGTTTAAAACCAAAGATATTTTATAAAACATCATTGTCTAAAATATGCATATAACAATTGTATTAGCAAAGTGTTAAATACTCCTGAAATATTTTGACAAACCTTCGATGATGATAGATAGTGTCGGATCATTGAATTAGAAATAAAGAACAGTATAAAATCTGTTCGATACGTCATTTATTGAAACCGCAATAACAACGTATGTGACCAAGACAACAATATATTTTTAATATATCTTTTATATACTACCAGGACGCTGCTTACGAAAGCGTTCCAATACCCTACAGATAGTAGTTCAGATAATGGTAACTATTAGCTAAGACGATCTAAGAAGACAATATTTACAAACATAATCTGCACAGACAATGCAAACACATACAACTACAACCAACCGAAGTTAATCGTGAAAACTTCGAGACTATACCACTATACTAGTCTGTTCTTTCGAACATTCGCGAATTATCGGGAGCGTTTTACACGCCGCGGCGCTTGTTCTCGATGTCCTTAGTCCAGGCTGTATGGTTCATTGGCATCATAAAAATAGTTATGCTACTCGCCGTTAGATAGCAGTATATAACTAAAAGCGTAACTATATTAAAAATCTGTTATCATCAAGATATTTAATAAAAACCAACATAAAAACACCAAATAAAAGCTAGAAAAAACAATAATCAATCTTATTGTAAGTTTTACAAGATTGTTATCTTTATACATTATTTTTACATCACCTGAGATAAGGTACTTATCAATATTATTTTTAAATAATATTTTTAGATAAATATAATTTAGTATTTTTCTTTTAAATGATAGCATAATAACATTGGCCTGTTGCATCACAAAGATACGTGGTAGTATTTTATAAAGCCCACGTCGCGTCGCTTCGCTTCGTACATATTTACGTTCCAGAAATATCTACTTGCCCCTAGATGTCAGAAGGGGTATATAAACCGTTGAGCGGCCGGCTCTGCATCATTTGAAATTATCTTGAGCTACGAGTGTCACAAGTCTATGATTTATACGAAAATGAAGCGATACAGTGTAATATTTTTCACCGTAATTGGATTATTGTTTTTAAACATCGGAACATCACAAGTTGTCGCAGACGATTGCCCTTGTAAACGAGAACAGAAATTACCGGATCAAGATTTCGGGATGGCTTTGACACCTGATGACATTCTATCATCCATGATGGCTCCGTGGATTGTCCACGACTACTTCAGACCTTGGAGGATGATGGCATCGCTGGCGAGGGACACTGGATCGACCATTAAAGCTGAGAAGGACAAGTTCCAAATAAATTTGGACGTTCAACATTTTTCGCCCAATGAAATAGTTGTTAAAACTACTGACGGATATGTAATTGTTGAAGCGAAACATGAAGATAAAAAGGACGAGCACGGTTTCATCTCTAGACAGTTCGTGAGGAAATATTCTTTACCTAACGATGTAGAACCTGAAAATGTAGTTTCGGAATTATCGAGTGATGGAATATTAACAATAACCGCTCCCAGAAAAATTGTTGACGAGAAAGGTGAAAGAATAGTCCCTATAACTCAGACAGGACCTGTTCGGAAAGAGGTGAAAGATTCTGAGGATAACAAAGGAACCTGCGAAGCTAGTGGTCAGTCCTGTAATAGTGCTTAAAATTTAAAAGTATAATAATTGTAGGTAAGTCGATGTGGTTATAACAGACTGATAGTTTTTAAATAAATAATTTCAATATAAAAGAAGTATTTTATTTTATTTGTTATTTGCCCTTGCTTGCGGATTCTCCCGCGTGGAACCTTATTTCATACAAAATCATCTGAATGTGTTAAGTCCATTTACTTATTTACTTTTCTCTGGTACTTAAGTCGCGTCGTCATTAAATTTACAATAACTCTCATAGAGTGAACCGATTTTAATGACATAAAGACTGAATATTACTTGGGGATATGCTTTATGATTTTCTTGGAAAGGTTTTACCGTGAACTCAGTACTGTAGCAGTGATGCGTGATCAAATAAACAAACGGACAGACATTTCTAAAAATGATTGAAACGGATTTTATTACTTTTTCCTTGACACCTGGAACAACCTTAGATTTACATTCTTATTATATGTATGTATTCCGAAAATATAATATACAACGTATGTTAAAGTGAAAGGATTTTTAACATAGGTGAAATATTCTTTTAATTCAGGATTCATCTGTAACTGATAGATTATTTAACTAGGATTCTAGAATATTCCAGTTACGTTTGAAATATAACTCGCTAGCAATTTCACGATTTCATTTTCTATAAGTAGAAGCTACAGCAGGTATAAATATGTTTAACAGGTATCTTTAGTTCACAACGAAATTACAGGTGTTGTATTTTGTCACGGCATAACATAGGCATCATAAGTGTATCATAACTACAGTCGGGCATAGAATTGAAAACATTTTTCAATTGGATCTCATGACTTGAGTCTGCCTCGAGAGGATATTTGATTTTTTTTTTTTGTTTTTACATGCCCTTGAACTTGATTTGAAAATAAACAATTAATAGGAACTACCTGTATCGACGGCAATATTCAATCATAAATATTTTAAATCTGCATCAAACAACTATTCATTTTTTACCGTCATGGTGCAAAGGTTATGGGGTTCGCAGGGATACATACATATACGCCATTATATGCAAGTCACAAATTTATGTGGTGTGAATTTTCGACGCGAATATCAATGTGACAATAGTAAAAGGCAACAAATCTCTAATAGCAAAAGTCACAAATTTACCATCGAGCTATACCTGGGGTAGTTTATTGTTTTACTATTATAATATACGATTTAGTGAGTATAGTCTTCACACGACTGTGCTTTACATAACTCATGGTGTAAATATATACATACATATAATAAGAATGTAAATCTAACGTGTCTGTATTTTTTAGATTTTCGTGAAAAAAAATATTGCAGGTGTCTAGGAATAAGTAATAGAATGCATTTCAATCATTTTTAGAGATGTATGTCTGCCTATCTGTCTGTTTGTATGAACACGCATGACTGCTAAAATACTGGGTTCACAATAAAACCTTATAGGTGATAATCATAAAGCATACCCTCGGGAGTAACTTAGTCTTTGTTTCATTAAAATCGGTCCACTCTATCAAAAATTATTGTAATTTTAATGGCGCCTCGACTTAAGTATGAGAGAAAAGTAGATAAGCAAAATGACTAAATAGGTTCAGATGACTTTATTAGTCATTGTTTTGTACATCAGGTTCCACGTGGACGAAATCGCGGGCACAGCTAGTTTCATATTAAATTTAAAAAAATATTTTTTGCCGTGGGCAAGTGGGCCAAGCGGTGTAGTGCTTATGATTTTTAGTCTGTACATAAAATATATTCTTAACATAATAAACGACGCAGACGATGTCGCGGGTATCAACTAGTACCTAATAATATTTTACTCAATTTTAGCGAATTTTAATTATAAAATTTTTGTTAAAATAAAATGTAGGTATATTATGTTGAAGTTTATTTAAAAAAATGATTAGGAATAATAAAATTGAAACTGTAATATCTTCGATACAGTATATGATGCATCGAAACATCAATAAAGTGCAAAAAAACTTCGATACCAACATATCTACAATATATGCCTATCAAAGAGTCAATACAATATAACGATCTTGCCAGTTTTTGTATATATTATAAAAAAAATTAATGAAGCAGATAATTGTACCGTTCATTTTATATGAATTTGATAATAAAATATACATTTTCAAAGATTGCAAACGTAGAATCAAATCGTCAATAACAAAAACTAAACATTTAAGATGGCGTTGTTAATTAAAATCATTATTAAAATACACATGTATATAAAATATTTTAATTCACATTATAAATTGTGAAAAACTGTAACCATAACTTATTATTGCATATATGTAATTGTTTAATTCTTATGACTGGCAGTGGCCACACTATGCCTTTTTGAAGCAACTGCAAAGCACAACTTGTTAAACGAAATATACCTATAAGCACAATCATACAACATTAATAATTTCATAACGAATTAAAACAGCTATACCTAAAAAGAAACATGTGCATTACAAAAATAAAGATACATAAAAGTAAATGATAGAACACGAACGTATAATTTTCAACAAGCTGTGCAACATGTTTGATAAGTCTATCAAATTATTGATCTGGCGTGGGACCGTTAACTTCGGCCTTAGCAGAACCCTTAATTGCTTTCTTAATCGGTCCGGTTTGAGTTATGGGGACTGATCGTACATTCATCGACTGTTGAGGTATTCTTGGAGCGATTACAGAGAGCACACCGTCGGTGGAGAGACTGGATTCGACTGATTCAGGCTTACAGTCTTGCGGCAGAGCATAACGTCGCGTGAACTGGCGAGAAATATAGCTATGCTCGTCCTTCTTTTCCTCATGTTTCCCTTCAATGACGATATATCCATCTGACACCTTCACGGAAATCTCTTCTGGCGCGAAGTGTTGTACGTCTAAATTTATTTGCATCCTCTCCTTGTCGGCTTTGACGGTTGATCCGAAATCTCTTTCAGGGACAGCGTGCCTCCATGGTCGGTAGTAATCCTTATATAACATCGGAGACATGGTTGCGGTTAGCAAATCTTCCGGAGTTAGAGCTAATCCGAAATTCTGGTCGAGGAGACGCTCTGACAGATGATTAGCGAGAAATGGTAAAAGAGACATGATTTTGAAAATATAATCTGAGATCAGTGCACAGACAGTACACCTCCGGCGAGTCGTTTCTATGTTAGCTTGCTTACAGTGGCCGTCTTACTTTTATACTCTTTGGCGTAGACGCTAAATAGAACCTCTACATATATCTATACAAATCTTTAGTTATGTCTGTACATTTATTATTTTTTACCAAATATTATCATGCATATATTTTATAAAAGCCACTGCCAATAAAAATTTTGACGCTTTCTTCGTCTGTTTGTATCTCCGGATTTATTGTCATTAATTGCCAAGTTTTAGACTTGAAAATAAAACGATTCTAATAAAATTTTGTACACGAAAATAATATTTTCAAAATATACGTAATAGGTACACAAAGTTGATAGCCTATTAAAATTACCAGTAATACAATTACATACCTACAAATCATATAACAATTAGAATAGAATAACAAGTCAAAATTAATTACAGGATAAAAAATGCAAGCGAAGCAGAAAGCAGAGATAGTCTAATACGAAGTATGGTTGTGTGCGACGTTATTGATCGAGTGCATAGGAAGGGGATGGGGTATCTCCGTTGCATCCTTGGCTCACCCTTGAAAATATTTTGTTATGTCTGGAGTCTAGTATGGATTACAAAAATCGCATAAATACTTGCCAATGCCTATAAATATATTTTATTAATTATATACACACGGAGGCTAGTACGTAATAAACTTAAACATTTAAGTCTACAATGAAGTGTGCACAACTTTACTTATTTATAATCTATTCTTCTATCTATACATATAATAAGAATGTAAATCTAATGTGTGTGTACTTTTCAAGATTTTTGTAAAAAAAAATTATTCAGGGGTCTAGTAATTAATATCTATACATATAATAAGAATGTAAATCTAACGTGTTTGTACTTTTTTGAAAAAAAAAAATTTTGCTGATGTCTAGGAATAAGTAATAGAATACATTTCAATCATTTTTAGAAATGTCTGTCTGTCTGTCTGTATAAACACGCATCACTGCTAAAATACTGGGTTCAAAATAAAACCTCAAAGAAGAAAATCGTAAAGTATATCCTCGAGTAACATTTAGTCTTGGTTTCATTAAAATCGGTTCACTCTATCACAATTTATCGTAATTTTAATGGCGACGCGACTTAAGTACGAGAGAAAAGATAACAAGTAAATGGACTTAATACATTCAGATGAATTTATTAGTTACCTATTTAATTTTACATTAGGTCCCAGGCAGACGGAGTCGCGGGCACAGCTAGTATTAGTATAGCTATATAAATAAAAATCAATTGTGGAGTATATGTAAGCGCATTACCCAAGAATAGCTGCACCTTGGCTGATTATTTTTTGTTGCACAAGGTATGTATAAAAGTGTTTTAATAATCGTACGAGAAAAGTGAAAATTTTGGGATAAATATCCTCCTTCTAAAAAAATGAGTGAGGGAGTAGCCAGAAGTCATTAGGGAATTCTTCAAAACGAATGACAAAATTGATGGTCAGTCGTTCACTTGCTATTAATTACATGGTCTTACTGTAAAGAGTAAATTTAATCTCATTTTCTTCGTAAGTAGACTTGTGCAAAGCCAAGGCGGACAACTAGTTAGAAATAAAAGTTGATATAAACATAATTATTTTTATTTAAATTTCCATAGTTCGGTTGCTATTCCATTAATTGTCTGTGATTGTTATTTGTCTCTTTCCGAGAGGGGAATTCATCTGCACTAGAATTTGGAAAGTTTTGATTTCTCAATCAGTATCCTTCTGACTCTTCATTCGCATGCGCACTCACGCCCGCATAATCGTAGATCATACTGCCGTGATTTGGCGGTGAATATCGCTACCGCATACTCGGCGCGAACTCTCTCAGCAACAACTCAACACTAGGTTAGCTGAGTCTAATGCTCGCTAAGGAGGCGGCGGAGAGAGTGAGAGGGAACAGACCACTCTGCTCCCCTCCCGCAGTCGACGAACCACACGGCGGTGACTGGTCGGTGACGACCTCTGGCCGCCGTAGTGAGGGCCTGCTGCGGGCGATGGGCACGGGAATGTTTGTCGCCCTGGCAACTCTAACACAGGCCCACGTGGTTAAGGCGCATTTCTTCCCTCTTCGGACCACGAGTCGGGGCTCTGATGAGAGGTCAACACCTGCCGGGTCAGGTAGAAGCATTGCAGTAGTCAGTTCGAAAAAAAACATCTTCACTTCCTGCGTATTACATCATACGATACATTCGCTCTTTACACGCTTTTTATTAGCTTCACCTGTATGTTTGTTTGTTTGTAAGCGACTCCTTTGGGCGCGATTTTGACTCACTTTAAACGTTCAGATTTCATCCAAACTTTGTAGGTTTATCGAGAACCGATGACAATACACTAATTCGATAAGATTATTCCCATTATTCAATTTGCAAAATCAAATTTGTTAATTTATATAACTTTCATCTATACTCGATAAGGCAGGAATTGATGTTAATTTTAATTTCCAATAATTTTACCCGAATTAACTAATATTACCAAATTGTCTAATACCAAAGATAATTTTTAATTCAACAAAATAAGAAAGAATTTACAATTTACAATTTTTGAGTAAAAAGCGTTATTCGCTTTTATAATAAATGGTGATTGAGCTACCGCGTCTATATTTTTCTTTTTAAGCGACAAGTAAGATATTCAGATTTGTTTCATGAATCGGATGAACTAAACATTGATTAAAGATGTGATTTGATTTTGATGTAATGTGAAATATATTAAAATAGTATAAATATGTAGTTAAAGTAACGTGTTTTTTCATATTTTATATAGATATTTATAGAATACAATGACAAAAGTATAATAAATAATTGGTATTATAGTAGTTAAATATTAATAACTAGCTGTACCCGCAGCTGCGCACGCGTTTTTTTAAATCGTATTAAAGAATTATAGAATTATGAGACTATGTACAATTACAGAAACGCCCTTTAAAGACAATTGTAAGTACGACGCGCACGCCACTAAAATTAACATGGAACGTGTATATTACATATATAAATACAAAGGGCGTGCCAAATGAGGTTTGTCATCAGCAACACACTTCGAACCTTAACCCACCATATAACTACCTCAGTGCTCAATTACACTGTATAAGGAACTAATGAAACAATAACTTAAAATGTTATTATAAAGATTTACATTTACATTACATTTAATATACATTGCCATTATTATAATTAAGATTTTGTGACTATACAAAAAATAAACGCTGTGTCTGTTCCGCAAGAAATTATATTATGGAACTCTTTACGTAATACGTTTATAATCTAAGATCTTATTAGGAAGACCTCTATATCATTAATGTTATTAATAATTATAATTTCGAATTGTAAACAATAAGCTGAAAATTATTTCTCTTATTAAAAATAAAGAATGAGTTGAAATCTCGCTAAATTTCATACAGACAAAGTCGCGGGGAACAGCTAGTCTAAAATAGAATGACCTCAATTACTTTTTATTAAGTTCACTATCTACCAGTGAAAATCTCGTGAAAATCGATGTAACCGTTTTGGAGAAAGCACTGTGGGCGAAGCCACGGTTAACAGCTAGTATGAAATAAAATTGCTTGAAGTACTTTTTATAAGATCAGCTATCTACCAGTGAAAGTTATATGAAGATCGATCGAACCGTTTTGAAGATAGCATTGTGGGCAAAGTCACGATTAACAACTAGTATAAACTAAAATTACTTCATTACTTTTTTTTTTTATTGTAGCTCGGCAAAGTGACTGTAAGCACAGTACAATCCAAAAACAATGTCGACCACCGAAAGACATACTATCCATCGCTGGTCGCCGCTGTCATGCCGGCCTGAAAGCGACCCAGTCAGGGACAGGTTAAATTACTTGATATGATGTTCGCTATCTGCTGGTAAAAGTTTCGTGAAAATCGGTCCAATCGTTTTGGAGATAGCGTTGCAGACGAAGCCGCGGTTAATACCTAGTCTAATTTAGAGTAGCCTAAGTAACCCGCTGTAATTTCAGCTATCTGTCAGTGAAATTCCTGTTAAAATCGGTCCAGTCGTTTCGGAGATTACCCAGAACAAACAGACAGACAGACCGACAAAAATTTTAAAAATTGCAATTTTGTTATCAGTAGCGTGTATACTTTCGTACCCAAGCAGTAAAAAAAATATTTTGATATTACATACTGACATTTTATTTTTATTATATGTATAGAAGATATAGATAGATAGATATAGATATATAGAAGAAGAAGATAGATAGAATAGATAACTATTAATTTTAATTCAAAAATTTTGACAGAATTTCCTTGAAAATTCAAAATTTCAACCGACCAACCTATATTCTATATGTACTACTATATATTTAGTTATAGTAAGCCTTTTGTGATAATGACATGGGCCTAGCCAGGGTTATGGCCAGAGAGAAGCAGTATCCAGCCCTATTTTGTGCTTCGATAAAGCTATAAGGCACCGTATCTTACTAGCTTGCTACCCAGTAAGCACAGCGTGATAAAAAGAAAACCACCAAAAGATTAATCATCCATCGCCAAACGCCGCTATCATGTCGGCCTACTAAAAACTCTTGAAGTTGTATTTTAAGTAAGTGGTGTGCTAAGCAAGAAGGGACCCAATAAGAAAAGATATGGCAGTTTATATGTTTTGTTTGTACTCAGATTTGAGTTACCGTAAAGCTGCGTCTTCGAAACCTCGCTAATGTAGCTCTGCTGTAAGTAGTGGTCAAGGAATTTATTTCAAGGCTACAACTTGTAATTACTAAAAATAGACACACAGGTATTAGAAGATTGAGGCATTTCTTACCAGAATAGTTGCAATAATGACACAGCACATTCAGTTTCCGGCAGCCACAAGTGTTCAATATATTGCCTAGAGACAACAGTAGGTAAATTGACATTTTTATGACTTTATAACATGCATCATACCATTGTTGTTTACTCTATATGTGAAAGCTTTGAGTTCCAACCTTCGATCAACAATAACTAGATAAAGGGTCACGTACAAAATCGAAGCTAACTGCTGTCCGCGTAAATATATACTTACTAGCTATGAATACCCGCTTCGCTGGGTCATTTTTAATAGTACACTTATTTGTTGATATTAGAATTTTTTGGGATGTTTAAAAAGTTACTAAAACACTCAGCATATTTTCGATCGATAAGAATGTTAATATACATTTTAAAGCTCTCTAGTTTACTCGGAGTTATTCTAGATCATTCTAGAATTTTCTAAATCATTTTCATTCAATCAGAATCTAAACGTAGATTTTAGAACTTCCCAGATCATTTTAGAATTTTCTAGAACATTCTCATTCGATCAGAATCTAAACGTAAATTTTAGTACTTCCCATTACATTTTAGAACTTTCCAGATCATTCTAGAATTTTCTTGAACATTCTCATTTGATCAGAATCTAAACGTAGATTTTAGAACTCTCTATATCATTCTAGAATTTCCCAGATCATTATAGACATTTCTGGATCATTCTAGAATTTTCTAGAACATTCTCATTCGATTAGAATCTAAATGTAGATTTTAGAACTTCCCAGATCATTTTAGAATTTTCTAGAACACCCTTATTTAATCAGAATCTAAACGTAGATTTTAGAACTCCCTACATCATTCCATCATTCTAAACATTTCTGGATCGTTCTAGAATTTTCTAGAACATTCTCATTCGATCAGAATCTAAACGTCTATTTTAGAACTTCCCATATCATTTTAGAACTTCCCAGATCATTTTGGAAATTTCTAGATCATTCTAGAATTTTCTAGATCATTCTAGAATTTTCTAGAACATTTTCGATCGATCAGAACATTGTTATACATATTAAAGCTTTCTAGAACATTCCAGAAGTTTCCTGAACAATCCAGACCATTTTAGATCAATAATAGTCACATTTTCAAAGTTAACACCTTTCAACCCCCGTATCTTTTACACCCTTATAATTATCGACTTGCAACCACCATAGTGCACAATGGGAACCTTGTACCTATTGCCACATACAAACACTTTTCGTCTGCAATGCGTAGTTTTAGCTGCAAAGTGAAATATAGGGACACACACCTCCAATTTTATATATATAAAATAGATAGATAGATGTAGCTATTTGTTAACTAAGAAAGGGAGAAATAAAGTTTTAAAACAGTTTTAAGTTATTTAGTTAGTCAACCTAATTACAACCATGACACCTAGTAATAAAGTCACAAATGTTCAAAATATTATCTAATACTTACGATAAAACGAGCAAAGCAATAAATTACTCCCGTCACTTACAAATGAAAGGACAACATAAACAACATTTAGTGTGAATTCAACGTTAACACGCAACGAATAAAGTACTTTTTCCCGTTATTGTGTGTGTTTGTGCGTAGTTGGCGAGCCTTGGCCAAACATTTGTGCCGCAGGTTTAAAATCGGTAATTTTGTTGAAAATTTGATATTATTTGTTAGTTTAAAGCTTAAAATATAACTTATTTAACATGTATTTAGCGAAAGTAAGATACTCCGGCCGTTAAATTGCTTTTTCGGGTATTATTTTTGGATCTTTTGAATACACTGCGGCATTGTGAAACGTGTTAACATAGGCTGTTTCAAACAAAATAAAAGCTGACGTATTTTTCGCGCCGACCCGATATCTAGTTATTGTTGATCGACGGTTCCAACATAAATGCTTAATATGTTCAGATCATTATTTCTGTCCCAAGTTGCAAATGAAATTAGCACCAAATACCGTCTAATCAAATTAAAATGTTATTGTTGACTATACATTTTTTTTTAATACCAGCTTTTAGTGACACCTATTGCTGATTTATTGGGCTACTACCACCCACAGACAGAGAATATCTTAATATATATATTTCTTGTGTGCGTGTGTATGTGACTGAACTCCTCCTAAACGGTTGGACCGATTTTGATGAAATTTTGTGTGCGTGTTCCAGTGGATCCGAGAATGGTTTAGATTCACAATTGGACCCGGTAGGTGGCGCTGCGATCGACTTTTAGGATTTTTTTTGTTTTCAAGGCAGGACAACGTCCGCCCGGTCCGCTAGTATTATATAAAATTGTGACATCCCTAGTCATGCATGACCTTTTTACGGATAGTACTCTTTGTGCATGACATTTGTTCGAAGACATTTGTTTATTTACTGTTTGCCAGTGTTTATTTGTATTGTTATTATAAAAACCAGTTGTGATTTTAGTTTTAAAATATGGTAAATTACTGTTGCGTTTATGGATGTGGCCGAAACAGCAGAAGCAGTAAACTACTGAATTTCTACTGTTTACCTAAAGACGTAAATCGGTATGTTTTTATCACATAATAAGTATATATTTTTTCATTATCACATTTGAAAATTGTATTACCTTATGACAAAGTTCAAAGTATATAATTAGTATATTAGAATCTTTTTACAGGTTTCCAAATTAGTACGCTCTTGTATGCTTTACATAATACTCTAGTAAAACCACAAAAAAATATTATAAATAACAAGAATTGATGTTCTGCATATTTTTGACTCTACCAGGGTACCTCATGTAGGTTCCTTGGATAAAAAACTATAGTAAATAAAAAATATATGAATTTAAAGATTTTGTAATATGTAGTATAAAAACAACATGGGTATATAATTATGTGGTCTCAGATTAAAAAGTATTTTTGGAGTGGTGACTGCTTGTCATTTCTATGCTATGTGCTAAATATATGTATAAGTAGATATAATAGCCAGCCAATTATAAACACTATCTGCTATAGATAATTTATAAAGTTTGTAAAGAAATTGTCTCCAATATAATTAAAAATACTATTAATTATCTCAGTTCATTCAATAAGAGACACCTTCAAATTTACAGGCAGATAGTTTGGCTGCAGGCTGCCTGTAGAGATGACTTACTTCTAACAAAACCAGAACAGAGAATACGAAGTAGATTTTGTTCAAGACACTTTGAACCTTCCAGTATCAAAAACAAACATTTATGTGCTGATGCAGTACCAACTAAGTGTCTTCCAGGATCATGGTGTGATGGTAAAACATTTTTTTCAAATATTTGTAATGTCTGTACTGACAACAGTGTTAGGTAGTTCGAAAAAGGAGATAGTAGTACCTTACTCACACCTATTTCTGCAAAAAAGCATCTGTGTTTATTACAGAAGTAAAACTCTTTGGTTTAGTTTTGAAGAGATATTCTCATCAATCCAAACAAAATCGAGAATGCTTTTTATTACAAAAGTACCCATTTTAAAATGGTCTAATTCTCGTTACTTTACTTTAGGAGTTCATCCACATATGTGCTGGAAGAGTATTTAATATTGTTATTACATTGCTAAGGTCCTGTTTAATATTGTGGCCATGGGACTGCTGTTGTTTTGACGTTTCTCGTATATAAATATGTAATTGCAGTGATAATTAACAACAGGTAGACTGCATATCTGTGTTACTTCCTAACATAATACAAAATCCATGAATAAGCCCGGCTGAGTTTCTAGAAGCGCTCATGTTGATCATGCCAAATGTGCCAAAGGTTTTACAGTATTGAATCACTTCAGGAAGTATTTATAATGAATCTACTATGTTATATTGTGATTTTACTATCTATGGCATCTGTAGATTACAGTGTAAATAGTGTTTGTGGAGAATTATTACTTGGAGATTACTTATGTTTGGAAAATAGTCCTCTAGAGCAGTGGAAGAGAGGTCATTTTATTCATATACCTTTATTTAGTCTCTATAGGAAATTGTGCAAATACTCCTAATATCATATATTCAATTAATATAGATCTTTTTTGTATATACATAAACTAGCGGGCCCGGCAGACGTTGTCCCGCCCTGATTATAAAAAAATCCTGGACAAATTATATACCAAAATGTCCCTCATGAATCACTTTATCCATTGGTGAAAACCGCAATAAAGATCCGTTCAGTAGTTTTTGAGTTTGTCGCAAACAGACAGACAGACAGACGCAGTAGGGGACTTTGTTCTATACTATGTAATGATATATTTAAAACACAAAGAAACATCTTTCGAATTAAAAAATTATATCAGAATACTTTTTTGATATTGCAATTGCCATGCCATGTAAATGATATAGTGTTTTCTTATTATTTAAGTTAAATAGATTGATCTATTTAACTTAAATAGATTGATGTACTCATTTTAACAATACTGGTTAAATTATCTTGTGTTTACTATATACAGTGTAACCTCTTTATAATGTTGTTTGTTATAACGAAATAACTTTCTATCACATCTATTAATTCAGTTTGGTTGGTATACCACAAAACCATTCCTTTGTTCTCTTTTGTATAACGAACAAAAATGCTTAGTCTCTTGAAATTCGTTGTAAAGTGCTTACAATGTATATATTATATGATATACACTCTTTTCCTAGAAGATGCTGATGGTAGTGCTGTCCTGCAATTGCACCAAAACATAGTTTGCAACAGTTGCAATGGTGAAATCCTTGGCTTCCGATATAAATGTGTAACATGTCCAGATTATGACCTCTGTCCCAAGTGTGAGATGCTTGAAACACACCCAGAACATTTTGTTATAAGGATACCACAACCTTTGAAGTTTGTGAGTTATTTTTTGGTGAAATTCATTTTTCTTTTTTAAATTACATTTTTCTTCACGTTTTTGCTGTCAGTACATATAGAACAAGAATGATTACTTTTAGAAAGCCAATGAAAATAGTATTTGCTTTTGTTTTGGATATGTCTAAAACTATTGAACCAATTTTAATGAGATTTTGACATATCATTACTTAAAATCGAAAAATTATAGGGTAGGACAATTATAAGGTAATATAGGTAATAAAGATAAAATACATTACAAAATATAAAAGCAATTCACAGTTTAACCAGAACCAGTAATTCCATAAAGTAACAAAACTAATCTCAGGAGATTTAAGTTGCGAGCATCAGATAGACAATGAATAAAATTTACTCATCAAATAAATGGGTTCCTCCATTTCCGTCTTGATCATAGAATTTAGATGACAGTATTATATTACGAGGTTATCACTAGGGATAACCCTGAAATATTTAAAAAAAATATGATTTCATCCATATTTTTGTTTAAATGAAAATTAGCAGGACTTTTAATAAAAAAAAAACTTCAACCAAATATTTCGAGATATCTTCACGAAGTTTTCAGGATCTATTGTTTGATATTTCTACTTTTATCATTATTTAAAACTAAATATTACTTATTTATTATATTAGTAGAGGGCCCAGGGGATGTTGTCGGCCCCTGAAAATAAAAAGTCTTAGACAAATTATATACCTAAACCTTGAAAATCCTTTCGGTAGTTTTTGAGTTTATCGCGAATAGACAGACAGACGTGGCAGAGGTCTTTGTTTTATAATGTGTAATAAAAGTATTATGAAGTTTTAAGTTTACAAATGGGATTTTTTTTTATATCGTAGTTGGCAAACGAGTTCGTGGGCCACCTGATGTTAAGTGATCACCACCGTCCATAGTCACTTGCAACACCAGAAGAGTGACAAGTGCGTTGCCACTCTGTGTTTAAGGGAGGGGAGTGGAGGTGGAGCAAGGGAGATGGGTTATCCGGCGCTCTCACGGATCGAACGAAACGCAACAATGCAAGCGCTGTTACTTCACGTCGATTTTCTGTGGCAGGGTGATAATACCCCGGGCGAGCCGACCCATTCATGCTGAAACCAGTAATAGCTTCAGCATGGCTCTACCACCTTTAAATCACTTCTCTTGAATGATGTGATCTTACCCTGTAGTTAAAAGTTTAATTCTTCCAATACATTTTGTTTTAATGTTTAAATCTAATAAAAGTTAGATATTCTTTTAATTTGTCTACTTAACTGGAAATATATTCAGGAGTTAACATTTTTACAAAGTAAATTAAATAGTGATTGAAGATATTATTTTATAGAAAGTTGCTGATCAACTGTCAAAAAAATGGCACCAGTTCTTGAATGTGGCAGGTGTAATTCACACTACAGGCAATACATCAGAGAATGATAGTAGCGATGATGAACCTATCACAAAATATGCCAAAAACTATGACAGTGGTATAGATTTATCTGAAGATATCAAAAGTAAAATTCGTGATGAAGTCACCAGAGTATTAAAAGTGACTACAGATACAGGTGATAGCACTGGTGGGAAGAAAAAAGTGTTGAGGAAACGTCAAGGGGCTGATATGCCGAGAACTATCAAGAGGCAGAAGGTCGATGAGAAGGATGGATTGCCTGAAGTAGCGTTTGCTGATGTAAATGAAATAAATAACCAAGTTTTGGATGTTAAAAACGAAACTCCAATAATTGTGGAAGGTCAGTTGACGTTGATTTATTCTTTTAAGTTTTTATTAGGTAACTATAATTTAATCGAAATATTAATATGACTTTGAACAGTTTAATACCTTATTTTATTCAATAGAAAAATAATTTAAATTTGAAACTAAACACAATCATTTTTATTCAACATATGACAGCATATGCACATATGTTAACATATGATGGCTTATGACATAAACTCCTATATGGTAATATTTTTTGGTGTATATATAGCAAGCTAAACTTACATTTTATTTAGTGTGCATATGACGATATATTATATTCATTTTGTTGGTTAAAATAATTTTGAGTATGTTATCAGATACTTCAAGAAGAAGTGCTTCTTTGTAGGTGGGGTTTTTTCTAAAGTACCTTTGGTTAGCGACAATCCTCAATTTTAAATACTATCACCAAGTACATAATTGCATATAACAACTAGGTCTCCTTCATCTAGACTTAGTGTGCTCCCAACTTAGGCCACAACTCCAGTCAATATATTGATATGTTAAAATTTAAAAGTATAACTATACTATTTTCTTAGTGAATGTGAGAATTATTAAAAAAAAAAACTTCAGATTTTAGTGTTATTCTCTTGTGTATGTTTGTAATCAAACAATATTTTTTATGGCGTCTTTTTGCATATAGCCCGACTTAGAGATAAAAAAGAAATTTGATGAATTGCTTGCTACAATCTCCATTGTTTATGGTTCTAATCACGTGACATAGACGATATTGTGTGCACACATGTTGTCATTTTAAAAGAAGAAGACGAATTAAATACAAAACCTTTTTCCTAAACCTGGCCCTCAATTGTTAAAGTTAGAGTGATAATAGAATCAAAGAAACTACAGAAATGACTGATAATATTTTTAAAATTCTCTATAGATTTCATCAGCATTTGATAGATATTTCACCTGATGTTAAAAGACGATCTGATCTAAGATAATAACCAAACTGAACTTAGAAGGGAACCGGCTCCTAAGTACAGCTGTCGTAATTTATATATAGGTGCTTGACGACAGTTTATCAACTGAAGGATGGTAGATACCTATATGGGTGTAAAAAAGGGCCTACCAGCCTGTTATTGTTCATTATTTCATCACGTTTTCCTCTACCAAAAACTCCCAACTTATTTAGGGGACTGGAGGTTACATCGACGATGCTGTCTCCGGACACTAACCACTGAAATAATAATTTACACATAAAAATAAATAATAAATTCATTTGGACATAATATTCTTTTCTGTTATAGAATACCAATCGTCGGTGAAGGGTGACATAGACAATGTGTTAGCAGCTTTAACATTTGTAACCGTAAAATCTGACACAGATGCAGTTATAACAAACAGAGAACCTGATTGTATATCTGAAAACTGAAGAAAATAGTATAAATTTGTATGATATTGTTGTATCGAAACTTGGTTAAAGTTTTATGTAATTATTATTATCAGTAATACTTATCTACATAAGTTTTAAAAATGTATATTAAATATCTTGATCAAAGCCGTATTATTGTTTTTATTTTTGAGTGGATATATTTATTTATGTGTGTGTAGAATCCGACACAAAGAAGGGTAATGACAAAAATAACGGTATCTCGTAAAGACACGATAGAAGTGAAATTCTATAAAAGTGATATCACAGGGTAACATTTTCATTAAAAAAATACAACAAAACGTCAAAATCACGTAGTGTTTTTAGCGGTCCCAGGTGGGACTATGTACTAACCATAAATATATGTAATAACCATTCTTTTATGTCTATTCGGTAATCAAACCAACGTTACACTCTTAAGTAGGCTCAACAATATTGTATCATTGTTTGTAGATAGTGACAAATCTTCATTATATAAGCTAAACCAAATGTGTAATCCTATATGCTTTTCCTATTTTTTAATAGTTATAATAATATGCAAACTTTTAAATAACTTAAAAAAAATTGCTATATTTCCCTAACATACTGGAGTTATAATTTTTTTTCTTTAGTACTATTATTTAGCCTAGAGATATCTTTCTGTTATCTATTATTTGTATATAGTCTTAGATGTTATTGTTATAAGTCATGTCTGATCCACTTTTGCGCTGATGATATTGAAAATAACTGTATTTTTTTTAATATTCCATTGCTTTTGCCATGTGGATATAGTAATTTATATTATACTATGGATGTTCTTATTACTTATTCTATCTTAATTAGTATAAAATGACTCAATCTAAATTAGAAAATCTTAAACTGGGACTGCTAAATGTTAGATCCCTTAACACTGGACAAGACGAGCTCAAATTTACGATTTCTAATATACAACCAGACATATTAGCATTAAATGAGACATGGATGCGTTAAGGGGCCGAAAATACCGCTCCACACATACCAGGTTATATGCTAAAGCACACGCCTAGACTGCAAGGTAAAAGAGGCGGTGGAGTTGGTTTTTATATCCGACGTGGTTTACGCATTCGTGTCCATTCACACCCGTCTACTTCATTGGAACAGATGTGGCTAGAAGATTCATTGCCTGGGGCAAAAAGAGGTACCGTGTATCGCCCTGAAAGACTTTCCGTAGTAAATGCAATCGACGATTTAAGTGAAGCGATGAATTCCCTTAGATATTGTAACTATATATGTATCTTAACTGACTTCAATGTAGATATGTTGCAATCATCCACATATGATTCCATAGAGTTAAGTCAATTTTATAACCAATATAATATGCAACAAATCGTTAAAGTTCCTACTCGAATTAGTGATACATCTCAGAGTCTTATCGATTTAGTTATAACTGATATACCGGAGAGATGTCGTAAAATTGATTTAATTCATAATGCTGATTTGAGTGATCATGCCTTCATTCTGACAGAATTTAATATTAAAAAGCCGAGATATACCCCTCGATACGTCTATACACGTTCATTAAAGAATATTGACCCTAACTTATTTCAAGCAGATTTAGAATCAATAAAATGGTTAGACATCCTTTCTTTGGATCATATTAACAGTATGGTAGACACCTTTAATCGACTTTTACTATCCTTATTCAACAGACACGCTCCTATAAAACGAAAGCGGATATCTGAACATTTAAGTCCTTGGATAACTGATGTTATTAAGTTAATGATGAGTCTCCGTGATGATGCTTTGAAAAAAGCTCGTAGTAGTAAATTACAATCGAAATATGATTATTACAAACAGCTAAAAAACTTGGTGACTTGCAGTTTGCGCAGAGAAAAGGAAGCTTATTTCACATTCTACGTAAATAATAATATTAATAATCCTAAGGCTATGTGGCAACATCTAAAAAAACGTCTATTTTTGATAACCCTAGTAACTGCTTTATTCCCGAAACTCTAAACGAACCCGACAAAGTTACCTAATGATTTTTTTCTTGAGCTTTCAGATATATGTAAACCTGACAAGGATACTTTAAACTTTTTTGAGAGTTCCAAATATAATAGTACATTGCAGTTTGACCTTGAATTAGTAACGGAAATAGATATATTAAAAATTTTTAATTCTATAAAAAGTAATGCTTGTGGTCATGATAGTATAACAATTGGTATGATTCAATTAATTATCGATATAACACTTCCAATAATTACGGCAATTATAAACAAATCTTTAAGTTCAAAAATATTCCCAGATACCTGGAAGTTGTCAAGTGTAAAACCCATCCCCAAATGTAAAATAGTAGAACAAATAAAAGATTTACGTCCCATTAGTATTCTTCCAGTCTTATCTAAAATTATAGAACGTGTGGTCGAAAAACAGCTTAAATCTTATCTAGAACATAATAATATACTACCTTTGCTGCAGTCAGGTTTTAGGTCTGGCCATAGTACAAGTACTGCTTTGGCTAAAGTGTGCGATGACTTAATTTCTGCTTCCGATATTGGAGAAATCTCAGTTTTGGTTTTACTTGACTTTTCTAGGGCATTTGATTGCTTAGATAGAGAATTACTTATATCAAAATTGTCATACTACGGAATATCTGAGTCAACTAAACTTTGGTTTATATCATATCTGACTAGTAGGTGTCAACAAGTACCGAATTTCAAACGGGTGAAAGAAAAATGTCCCGAGTAAAATATGTTACTCGTGGTGTGCCTCAGGGTTCCATTTTGGGCCCCCTCTTATTTATACTTTTCACCGCTGATCTCACACACGTTCCTCAGTTTAGCAATATCCATTTATATGCTGAAGACACCCAGATTTACAAATCTTTTTCCGAAATAAATGCTAAAACAGCGGTGGAAAATATAAATACTGATTTGAATAAAATATATGAATGGTCTGAGAAAAATTCTCTGAAACTAAACCCTATAAAGACTAAGTACATGATTTTAGGAACTAAGTTACAAATAAAAAAATTGTGGATAAACAATTTAACATCTTTAAAAAAAAAATGAAAGTATAGAAAGATCAATCAATCAGTTGTTAGAAATTTAGGATTAGTGTTAGATGAAGAAATGCATTTTGTCGAACATATAAATAATAAAATTAAAAATGCTTTCTATAAACTGAAAATACTGTATGGTATACGAAATCATTTGAAATTAAATACAAGAAGTCTTCTTTGTGATCTAATTGTGTTGTCTGCTTTTAACTATTGTGCTGTTGTGTATGGGCCTAGATTAATGAAGAAAACATCAAAAGCAATTCAACGTGTTCAAAACGCATGTATCAGATTTTGTTATGACGTGCCTAAATGTTAGCATATATCTCCGATTATTAATGGCAAAAATATCTTAAATATGTGTTCAAGGAGATACCTACATTTAGCGTGTCTTACCCACACTATTTATTATTCGCAGTAAAAAATCTGAATACCTGTATACTAAATTTGACTGGTATAAGAACATTCATAATATTAACACAACATCTAAAATAAGAAACACTGTATCCCTTCCTAAACATAAATCAGTAGGCTATGAAGGTGAAGTTTCAAATATGCGGCGTCAAAAATTTGGAATAATATACCTCCTCCATTACAGGCAAAAAACAAATTTATATTTAAAAAATGAATTAAACAAGAAATTCTTGAGCAACAAAGATTAGGGCATTTATAATTATAATTTGATTAAAAGATTTGACGCATAATTCACAATATCATTAACAATATTTCCATTTTTTTTCTCTCTTATTAAAATTATTTTTGTTTGGGTCTCTTAATTTATTTATATGTATAGCAATAGATAGATATTTTAAGTCTATGTTTACGACTTGGGCACGAAAAAGTAATGTTTACTTGTATTTCAGCCGGGAAATTTTGAGGCCTAGCTGAAAACCAGCGCCCGTTTTCAAAGGCGGCAATACGCTGACGCCAGGTCTCTTTATCATAGTTTTACTTTTTTATGGTTAAGGCTTTTTTTGTACACTTATACTATGGCAATAAATATATTTCTTTCTTTCATAGTTGTACTTACCGCGCCCATCGTCGCTTAAATCGGAGATCGGACGAGAACCGGTATTTTCAACTGTCTACCTTCCTATAATACTTATTATATTCTGACTCCACCCGAAGAAGTGCTTACTCCTACTGGTTTACTTGCGTATTACTTTTCGTCACACAATAAGCTAGCGAATCAGAATTACAAAACCCTCCATAATAAAAACAAATTTTATTAAATAAACTTAGTATAAATAACAGAACTATTAGGGAAATTAATCTTTTTGCACATGGTTCATATTGAAATGAAGCGACACTAGTGAACCTAACACGTAGCTTATAAATACACGTACCTACTTCATTTAATTTAATTATACTAACGTTATATCTGTATAGAAATAATTCTATAAAATCATAGGTAACAAAGTGGGTTATTGATAAAATACGAGATCACGATTTTTTTTTGCTGTTATACAACCGTTTTGGTTTAAATTCATAAGAAACAGTAGTATAATCGTGTAGGTATAAAGACATTAATTTATGTATGTATTTTATGACAGCGTGTGAATAATACATTTGTCTCGAAATAAAATGAAACTAAAAACATTTAGATGCTCTTATTAAGTTTATTAATTTAAAAAGAAAAAAAATCAGTCTCAAAACAATCACTTAGAATAGCTTAACTATCTAATCTTTTATTGAAATTTACGCCTTGATACTATCGGTAGATTCCTTCTCCTCCTTGCGTATAGGTCCCGTTTGAGCGATAGGTATTTTTCTTTCACCTTCCAATGCTTCCGGTACCTTCCTCGGAGCGACGACCGTAAGGACGCCATCGGAAGATAACCGAGATTCGACGGTCTCTGGAGTGCAACCCTCAGGCAGAGCGTAGCGTCGTGTGAACTGCCGCGATATATACCCATGCTGGTCCTTCTTCTCTTCGTGTTTCCCCTCAACAACAATGTACCCGTCTGCAGTTTTCACAGATATCTCTTCCGGAGCAAAATGCTGCACGTCCAAATTCACCTGGAATTTATCCTTATCCGCTTTAATACTGGAACCTATGTCTCTGGCAGCAGCTGCGAGGTGACGCCACGGACGGTAGTACTGTCTGCTGACCAGTGGGCCGACGGTCGCGCTCAGCAAGTCTTCTGGAGTCAACGCTAATCCAAAGTGCTGGTCCACTAGGCGCCGAGGACGTTCGATTTCATAATCAAACAAGAACGGTAGAAGCGACATTTTTGCGTTTCAGAATTCCGAAGGAACGTTTCGAACACTTGACAGTTCTTCACTCGTAGCTTTACAATATCAAACTGATGCAGGCGACCGCGCGCTTCGCGTATTTAAGCCGTGGCGCTATCTACTAGAATAAGGAAGAAACTTCGCGATGTCTGCGACTAACAACTTACGGGCTGCATTGTATTTCAGTTACCTATGGTTTTAAATATAATCGAAATTGGTATTCATCTAATATTTAGCTGTAGTGTACTGATGCAAAAAGTATATATTCATTTTATTATTTGTCTATGCATGCAATTATTCAAAAAGTGTTGACGGTTCGGCTACACACAGGTTTGTCATATATATATTAGTATTTAGCAGTTCATATAATTTTAAGAAATTTTGCTGCATTTAAATATATTATGTTATTTTAAATGTTGTACCAAAGGCTGGTACACACCATTAGCTATCCAATTTTATTATAATATTTTAAATACACTTTATTATACATTATTTATTCATGTTCTATTATGTATTGTCACTGTAATTAAATTAAAGGAAAACAAAAAATTACGAGATTATTTTTTGTTGCTTTAACTATAGATATTTTAGTTGTCAAAATGTAGCTATAAACCTAACTTTGTACAAAAATTATGAAATATATTTACAGAAAAATATTTAGTTTAGTAATTTTAATTAATTGAATTTAGTAGATTAAAATTATTGTAGACATAATTTAATATTACATGTCAAGTACTAGCGGCCCTCGGCTTGGCCTCGGCTGCACAGAATGTTCTAGTATATTTTTCTACAACATACTAGATGGCGTATAAATACAATTCCAGAACATTCTAAAACATGTCCATCTGATGACAACTAGTAGAACTACCTTATAATGTGAATCGTGTCTGTTCCAAAATATTCTAAAACATGGTTTCCATCTAGTGACAAGTAGTAGAATTACTTTTATTATGGTTTCTGTACATTTATAAATAGTGTCAATAGAGGGCGATTAAATATACTGTTAACAAAGTCGGTTGAAATTTTTTAAATCAATTTTAATAAGGAAATTTGTGACTGTTATTAAATGCTCAATCCTTACAATTACATGTATATTGATGTAAATAAAAACGTCACGAAGGCTCATAAAGTAAGAACGAAATCAAAGAGATTTTAATGATATTTGCGTAATATTTTCATGCTTTATACGTGTCCGCGTTGTATAATTATTAGCTTTGGTGATATTCTATAGCTTGCTATGGACAAATGCATTTTATATTTTTTGTATATTGCAAAAAAGTAACAAGATTAAGGTACGTCTTAATAAAGAATCCAGTTTGTAACTTAAAATATTAATAGCAATCTGTTGATGCCGTATGTAACATACTTCAATAGTTAGTACCGTAAACTTATTATAGGCATTCCCAACAATTTTAACATCCAAAAAACAATTAATTACTGGATAAACATCATAGAAACCTACGATGAAGAAATTATGTCAGATAGGTCTAGACAAAATGACCAAAAATATAGGAAGTAATGAAAACATACACATGATTATGAAGCTAATTTATGTAAAACTAACGTGTATTTTGTTTGTTTGTGCTTTTGTTTACACTTTTTGTACCAAGAGGTTATTGAACTCTTTGACTGTTCCATACATGCTGATACCAAGCGAACTTTAAGTCCAAAATAGATTCGCATAGCGCGCTTGACGATTTGATTTAATCTCTTTCTTGAACAATTATACAAAACCAAATTGTATCTCTTTCACCGCTGAATAATCTCGATATGACTATGAATAAAATAACATAACATTACACAAATTCTGCTGTGGGGTACGGCTCCTCAGGTAGACACGATATTTTTATTACAAAAACAGGCAGTTCGAGCAATATATAATATGGGACCTCGCGAATCATTAAAAACGAAATGCAGGAAATAGGTATCTTAACTCTGCCCTCCCAATACATTCTTGATAATTTAATGTATGTCCGTAAAACTTTGAAGAACTGAATTTAGTAAAAGACCGGCATAATCTAAATACCAGAAACTTTAATAAACTGGTGGTCCCATGTTTCAGACGTAGCAAAACCAGTAATAGTTTTTTAGGTAATAGTGTTAGGTTCTACAATAAAATCCCAAAGCATGTTACCGATTTGCCGGACTGTAAATTTAAGCGCCACGTCAAACGGGTTTTAGTTTCAAAAGGATATTATAGATTGGATCAGTATGTGAACGATAGTGATGTCTGGAATTGACTCCTCTCTGTGCATCCACTAATAGCTATTGTATGATGTATTAGAAATATATGTTAAAAAAATGTACCCGATCGAGTTTCTTGCCGGTTCTTCTCGAGGACTGGGTTGTTTTCCGAACCGGTGGTAGTCTTTGACGTTCATAAGTGCCTTATTAGGGCCTAAACTGAATAAAGTATTTTTGATTTGATTTGGCAAACATGCGTAGGAGCCTCGGGCTCACTACTGTAGGAGTCTAGACTGACTTGGGCAGCGTAACAGTAAGACTCGGAGTGCGTAAAATGGACTGTTTATTTCTAACTCTATATAGGTATGGGCATAGATAATACAGGTATGGTATTTATACACAAGCGATCGTTCCATTGTTTGTATGACATATTCTATTTACAATATATTCAAACAATTCAGCCAGTTTGCCAAAAAGGATTACATACACGGTAGCTACACATGCAAATCCATAGGTCACATGTGCTCTCCAGTCCATCTTGCGAAGCTCAGAATCAGGGACAATTCAATATGTGAATGTAGGATAGACGAAGGCACTCTAGAACACAACTTTTTCAGTGGCCCTAATTCAGTATATTACTTGTATGATGTTTTGCCTGACGGTATACCCCGTCCATCTGATTTTAAATCTTTGCTTTTGTATCTGTTTTCTCCGTTTGTCTATACTCTGCCCAATTTTATATCTATTAACAAAAAACTTTAACATAACACAATACCTAACTGTGATTATTATGTAAATATATATTTATTTATTTAAGGCATGATATGATATTTGTCCTTGGGTACTTCAATGGAATCTGGAATAATTCAAATTTCTAATCTGGAATAACAAAATTATACAATTAATATTTAATACTATTTATAAAGTGATTCCTCCATGACTAACCTGACACTTGCAGAATTCGTGTCTACGAGACGCCATTGCATTGTTTAAAAAGTTGAAGTTAAAATCGTGATTTTTTTATATCTCTAAAAACATACTATAATATACAATAACCATTAAATCTCTGTGTGTACGTTATGAATGACAAGTTACAACTTTATAAATTATCCCACATAGCAGTCATGAATTCGAAGATTTTTATTATTTCATAACATTTTTTCAGCATTATGTACAAAAATACGACAAAAAAAATATTAAAAAAAAAGCCAATATGCGCTTCATTATGAAATCAGGATGTCATCTAACCGTTTCAGTTTTAAAGTCAAGGTACGTCGGCTTTACCAGTGTCATTTAGCAGAATTATCTGGTTAATGCTGTATTTAGTACTTGATGTTGACTAACTATACTTTTATTTATTGTATTGATATTTATGTATGATGTTGTTATGTGTATGTATTGCATATGTGTAGTATATATGTATTATATATGTGGTATATTGGTGTTGATATTTTATTTATATATTGTGATATTAAATAGGTTAAACATAATTTCATAAAAACCTCACCTTTTACACCTACCAACATTTATCTCTGCACCACCTAATGGTTGACTGGCAGAGAATGCCTTAGGCATTAAGTCCGCCATTGCGTATTTAACGCATAATGTGTAAATAAATAAATAAATAACATCACGTGGTGTTCCTAGGCGGTCACCCATCCAAGTACTGACCGAGCCCGACGTTGCTTAACTTCGGTGATCTGACGAGAACCGGTGTTTTCAACGTGGTATGGACGTTGGCAAGCTATTTAAATACCTATCCGTATCGGGTATGTGATATCATCGAATTTTAAAGTAGGTAATTAAATAAAAAGTCAACATAAACATATATTCCCAAGCAGTTTTTCTCAATACAAGAACTTTTTTGTATTCCTTAAAAAACAAGCTCCAGCATCTTTTTTCTTCGTTGTAATATTATGTAATGTGCAATGTTAAATTCAGCTAACATTAATATACATATAATACTCGAAATCTCGCACCTCTTTATTGTGCTTGATATCTACACATGAGTGCTTATACCTGTCATCAATAAGTTTTTCTCTAGTATATTTTATTAGCGTAATTATACAATTCACAGTATCAATTTAAATGCGTTACAGGAACAGACATCTTGGCATGGATATTGTTTAAATTGTCTACCATACAGTAAATTTAGCTCGTCGTATCGACACAGTACAAAATTTATATTGTGGCATCGATTTTGATAATAAAATACAGCAGAAAAGCAGCCGGTGGATTGTGCAAAACTTCTAAATACACCCTTACCTCATATGATTGAAACATAATGTTTAAATTGAGAAACAATTTTATAGAATAGAAGGTAACAAAGTGGTGAAATGTTAAAATAAATAGGTATATAATAAACACTACTTTTTTGCTATTCTTCTAATTTGTTATTGGTGTAATTTCATTAAAGAATTTGTATGTTGTATGAAATTACGTGTTATAACTGCGGGTAAATAAGTATTTTATCTTGAAATAAAATGTGGCAATAATGTTATTGTCACATGATTTTAATATAGTGGTAAACATTAATGTTCTGTAATTGATGTTAGAGATAAAGCGACAAAAAAATAAAAAAATATTGATGCTCTATCAAGTTTATTAACTTTAAACAAATCAGTCTCAAAACAATCACTTAGAATATTACACTTAGCATTAACTATCTAATCTTTTATTCAAATTCACGCCTTGATACTGTCTGTAGATTCCTTCAACTCCTTGCGTACAGGTCCCGTTTGAGCGATAGGTATTTTTCGTTCACCTTCCAATGCTTCCGGTACCTTCCTCGGAGCGACGACCGTGAGGACACCATCGGAAGACAATCGTGATTCGACAGTTTCTGGAGTGCAACCCTCAGGCAGGGCATACCGTCGTGTGAACTGCCGCGATATATACCCGTGCTGATCCTTCTTCTCTTCGTGATTCCCCTCAACAACAATGTAGCCGTCTGCAGTTTTCACAGATATCTCCTCCGGGGCGAAATGTTGCACGTCCAAATTCACCTGAAATTTGTCCTTATCTGCTTTAATACTGGAACCTATGTCTCTGGCAGCAGCTGCGAGGTGACGCCACGGACGGTAGTACTGTCTGCTGAGCAGTGGGCCGACGGTCGCGCTCAGCAAGTCTTCCGGAGTCAACGATAATCCGAAGTGCTGATCCACTAGGCGCCGAGGACGTTCGATTTCATAATCAAACAAGAACGGTAGAAGCGACATTTTTACGTTTCAGAATTCCGAAGGAACGTTTCGAACACTTGACAGTTCTTCACTCGTAGCTTTACAATATCAAACTGATGCAGGCGACCGCGCGCTTCGCGTATTTGAGCCGTGGCGCTATCTACTAGAATAAGGAAGAAACTTCGCGATGTCTGCTACTAACAACTCACAGGCTGCATTGTATTTCAGTTACCTATGGTTTTAAATATAATCGAAATTGGTATTCATCTAATATTTAGCTGTAGTGTACTGATGCAAAAAGTATATATTTATTTTATTATTTGTCTATGCATTGCAAGTATTCAAAAAGTGTTGACGGTTCGGCTATACACAGGTTTGTCATATATATATTAGTATTTTACAGTTCATATAATTTTAAGAAATTTTGCTGCATTTAAATATATTATGTTATTTTAAATGTTGTACCAAAGGCTGGTACACACCATTAGCTATCCAATTTTATTATAATATTTTAAAGACACTTTATTATACATTATTTATTCATGTTCTATTATGTATTGTCGCTGTAATTAAATTAAAAGAAAACAAAAATTGCGAGATTATTTTTTGTTGCTTTAACTATAGATATTTTAGTTGTCAAAATGTAGCTATAAACCTAACTTTGTACAAAAATTATAAAATATATTTACAAAAAAAAATATTTAGTTTACTAATTTTAATTAAATGAATTTAGTAGATTAAAATTAATGTAGACATAATTTAATATTACATGTCAAGTACTAGCGGCTCTCGGCTTGGCCTCGGCTGCACAGAATGTTCTAGTATATTTTTCTACAACATACTAGATGGCGTATAAATACAATTCCAGAACATTCTAAAACATGTCCATCTGATGACAACTAGTAGAACTACCTTATAATGTGAATCGTGCTGTTCCAAAATATTCCAAAACATGGTTTCCATCTAGTGACAAGTAGTAGAATTACTTTTATTATGGTTTCTGTACATATATAAATAGTGTCTATAGAGGGCGATTAAATATACTGTTAACAAAGTCGGTTGAAATTTTTTAAATCAATTTTAATAAGAAAATTTGTGACTGTTATTAAATGCTCAATCCTTACAATTACACATGTATATTGATGTAAATAAAAACGTCACGAAGGCTCATAAAGTAAGAACGAAATCAAAGAGTCTTTAATGATATTTGCGTAATAGTTCCATGCTTTATACGTGTCCGCGTTGTATAATTATTAGCTTTGCTGATATACTATAGCTTATTATGGACAAATGCATTTTATATTTTTTGTATATTGCAAAAAAGTAACAAGATTAAGGTACGTCTTAATAAAGAGTCCAGTTTGTAACTTAAAATATTAATAGCAATCTGTTGATGCCGTATGTATTAACATACTTCAATAGTTTGTACCGTAAACTTATTATAGGCATTCCCAACAATTTTAACATCCAAAAAACAATTTATTACCGGGAAAACATCATAGAAACCACCGATGAAGAAATGATGTCAGATAGGTCTAGACCTATGATACCTATATCTAGACAAAATGACCAAAAATGTAGCAAGTAATGAAAACGTACACATGATTATGAAGATAATTTACATAAAACTAACATGTATTTTGTTTGTTTGTGCTTTTGTTTACACTTTTTGTACCAAGAGGTTATTGAACCCTTTAACTGTTCCATACATGCTGATACCAAGCGAACTTTAAGTCCAAAATAGATTCGCATAGCGCGCTTGACGATTTGATTTAATTTCTTTCTTGAACAATTATACAAAACCAAATTGTATCTCTTTCACCACTGAATAATCTCGATATGACTATGAATAAAATAACATAACATTACACAAATTCTGCTGTGGGGTACGGCTCCTCAGGTAGACACGATGTTTTTATTACAAAAACAGGCAGTTCGAGCAATATATAATATGGGACCTCGCGAATCATTAAAAACAAAATTCCAGGAAATAGGTATCTTAACTCTGCCCTCCCAATACATTCTTGATAATTTAATGTATGTCCGTAAAAACTTTGAAGAACTGAATTTAGTAAAAGACCGGCATAATCTAAATACCAGAAACTTTAATAAACTGGTGGTCCCATGTTTCAGACTTAGCGAAATCAGTAATAGTTTTTTAGGTAATAGTGTTAGGTTCTACAATAAAATCCCAAAGCATGTTACCGATTCGCCGGACTGTAAATTTAAGCGCCACGTCAAACGGGTTTTAGTTTCAAAAGGATATTATAGAGTGGATCAGTATGTGAACGATAGTGATGTCTGGAATTGACTCCTCTCTGTGCATCCACTAAAAGCTATTGTATGATGTATTAGAAATATATTTAAAAAAAATGTACCCGATCGAGTTTCTTGCCGGTTCTTCTCGAGGACTGGGTTGTTTTCCGAACCGGTGGTAGTCTTTGACGTTCATAAGTGCCTTATTAGGGCCTAAACTGAATAAAGTATTTTTGATTTGATTTGACAAACATGCGTAGGAGCCTCGGGCTCACTACTGTAGGAGTCTAGACTGACTTGGGCAGCGTAACAGTAAGACTCGGAGTGCGTAAAATGGACTGTTTATTTCTAACTCTATATAGGTATGGGCATAGATAATACAGGTATGGTATTTATACACAAGCGATCGTTCCATTGTTTGTATGACATATTCTATTTACAATATATTCAAACAATTCAGCCAGTTTGCCAAAAAGGATTACATACACGGTAGCTACACATGCAAATCCATAGGTCACGTGTGCTCTCTAGTCCATCTTGCGAAGCTCAGAATCAGGGACAATTCAATATGTGAATGTAGGATAGACGAAGGCACTCTAGAACACAACTTTTTCAGTGGCCCTAATTCAGTATATTACTTGTATGATGTTTTGCCTGACGGTATACCCCGTCCATCTGATTTTAAATCTTTGTTTTTGTATCTGTTTTCTCTGTTTGTCTATACTCTGCCCAATTTTATATCTATTAACAAAAAACTTTAACATAACACAATACCTAACTGTGATTATTATGTAAATATATATTTATTTATTTAAGGCATGATATCTGTTGTATTTGTCCTTGGGTATTTCAATGGCCTAATCTGGAATAACAAAATTATACAATTAATATTTAATACTATTTATAAAGTGATTCCTACATGACTAACCTGACACTTGCAGAATTCGTGTTTACGAGTGTTACGGCCTATGCACACGCCTACACGCGCCTTGACACGTAAGGACAGCCCGCAAGCCCCGAAACGCGTCGACTCACCCCGACCACCCGCACCAAAACATCACCCTTGCGCGCCTACGCACACGCCGCGCCGACACTCGGACACTCGGACTTAAGCTAGCGCAATGTCGACTCGTTAATTATTTATTATACATGTCATATATAACAAGAACTTTTATTTATTAGTAACCAGCAAGAACATAATATTATCAGAGCTATCGAAGCGCAAACAATGGTCCTTCTCCATTAAAATTAAAGCAACAGAAGATACACATATATTCAAGATTAACATCTGTTTGGTGGACTTTGACCCACCGCTGTGCCGCGCAACATCCACAAGTTCGGCGATTGAGGAATGACTTAACCGAGTGAGTTCGTTCCAAATTCCTATTTATTCATTTATCTTTCCTTACATTTTTCCTGGTAGCCTTGTTTCTATCTTACATTTGAGAATCGCGTCATACGAACGTCGTAATTAATTTTTTTAGAACCTTTTACGCGGTAGTTGTATTTTTCTTTAAACGTAATTAACATGTGAAAATCTCTTTGTTCTTTTTATAATTATTTGTAAAGAGTCGACGACTTATCTACAATAACGCTATCTCATTGTTGAGATATTTATTGCTTTTAGTACATTATTGTTGTCTTGTGATACCGAAATATGAGTGAAAGTCGAATCAAAGAAATTATTAAATTACGTGGGGGTGCTAAAGCTAGATTAACAAATTTTAGTAATTATTTAAAAACCTTACTAAATTCTAAAACAGTAGATGATCCACAGCTAACGGAATTAGAAATACGTTTAGAAAAACTACCCACTATAGAGACCGAATTTAATAAATTCCAGAGCGAGTTTGAAGTGTTGTCTGATGAAGTCGTCGAAGAAGATATTTATGCTGAACGGCAGCTCTTCGAGTCTAAATACTACGAGGTTGTGGCGCAGGCGACGCAACTAATAAAAACAACGCGGAAGCGCCATGATGAATCGCAGCTGTATGATGACACCGCTTCAAGTACCTCTGATTCGCATCAGGATTTTGTGAGATTGCCTAAAATTAACCTATCTATTTTCGATGGCGACATACAGCACTGGCTCGAGTTCCGAAATACTTATATTTCTTTAATACACAGAAACAAAAATATGAATAACATAGATAAATTTCACTAGCTTTAACAATAAATCGTAGAATAATCATTCATTTTAATATTTGTAAGAACTGTTTACTGCCCGGGCATTCAGAAAGTCTTATACAGACATGAAACATTTGTCTTTGCCTTACTCATTAATAGACATGAAACATTTGTCTTTACCTTACTCTTACATAGACATGAAACATTTGTCTTTGCCTTACTCATACATAGACATGAAACATTTGTCTTTGCCTTACTCATACATAGACATGAAACATTTGTCTTTGGCTTACTCATACATAGACATGAAACATTTGTCTTTGCCTTACTCTTACATAGACATGAAACATTTGTCTTTGCCTTACTCATACATAGACATGAAACATTTGTCTTTGCCTTACTCATACATAGACATGAAACATTTGTCTTTGCCTAGGTCATACATATCTATGCAACATTTGCTTTTGTCGTAGTCGCAAATTATATTTAATAAAGAACACGTAAAATTATTTCACGCAGGTCCAAACCTATTACTCTCTAATGTCAGACAATTGTACTGGCCATTAGGGGGGAGGAACCTGGCGAGACGTACGGTACATAACTGCGTACGATGTTCGAGATATAAACCAAAGCTCGTGCAACCGATAATGGGTGACTTACCCCAAGAGAGAACACAGCTAGAGTTTCCTTTTCTACATGCAGGAGTTGATTATGCCGGGCCAGTGCTGATACTTGATCGAAAAGGTAGAGGTGGCAAGGTCACAAAGTCTTACATATGCATTTTTGTTTGTTTCGCTGTTAAGGCTGTACATCTTGAGCTCGTCACTAACCTGACCAAGAACGCTTTTTTGGCCGCCTTATACCGGTTTATCAGCCGTCGTGGTAAACCACAGACCATTTCATCAGACAATGCTACCACCTTTCTCGGAGCTCGTAATGATTTAGAGATTTTTTTACTTCTTGTTCAGATGACATAAAAAATGAAATGTATAACCAAGGTATAAACTTTAAATTTATTCCCCCATACAGTCCACACTTTGGTGGGCTATGGGAATCAGCTGTTAAGTCAGTTAAGCACCATCTTAGGCGCATTCTTTCATTGACGAATTTAACGTACGAAGAGATGTCAACATGTTTGAGTCAAATAGAAGCAATTTTAAATTCCAGGCCTCTAACTCCTTTATCATCTGATCCTTCCGATTTATCATGCCTCACACCAGCTCATTTCCTAGTTGGACGAAACCTCTTATCGGTTCCTCAGCCTCGAGTCATCGATTTAAACATAAATCGCCTTCAGCGGTACGAAAGGGTTGAGAAACTGAAGCAACATTTCTGGCAAAGGTTTTCGCACGAATACGTTTCACTTCTCCAACAGAAAGTCAAATGGCATGTTTCAGCGAATAACCTGAAGGAGGGAACATTGGTCCTGGTACGAGACAAAAACCAACCACCGTTGTTGTGGCTATTAGGCCGGATCATCAAGCTACATCCCGGTCCTGACAACATCACCAGAGTTGCCGACATTCAGACAAGAAAAGGCATCATCCAGAGAGCATATAACAATGTATGTCCACTACCCATCACATCTTCATCTTGAAGTACATACTTCAACCCCCGGAGCATGTTACGGCCTATGCACACGCCTACACGCGCCTTGACACGTAAGGACAGCCCGCGAGCCCCGAAACGCGTCGACTCACCCCGACCACCCGCACCAAAACATCACCCTCGCGCGCCTACGCACACGCCGCGCCGACACTCGGACACTCGGACTTAAGCTAGCGCAATGTCGACTCGTTAATTATTTATTATACATGTCATATATAACAAGAACTTTTATTTATTAGTAACCAGCAAGAACATAATATTATCAGAGCTATCGAAGCGCAAACACGAGACGCCATTGCATTGTTTAAAAATTTGAAGTTAAAATCGTGATTTTTTTATATCTCTAAAAACATACTATAATATACAATAACCATTAAATCACTGTGTGTACGTTATGAATGACAAGTTACAACTTTATAAATTATCCCACATAGCAGTCATGAATTCGAAGATTTTTATTATTTCATAACATTTTTTCAGCATTATGTACAAAAATACGACAAAAAAAAATATTAAAAAAAAAGCCAACACGCGCTTCATTATGAAATCAGGATGTCATCTAACCGTTTTCAGTTTTAAAGTCAGGGTACGTCGGTTTTACCAGTGTCATTTAGCAGAATTATCTGGTTAATGCTGTATTTAGTACTTGATGTTGACTAACTATACTTTTATTTATTGTATTGATATTTATGTATGATGTTGTTATGTGTATGTATTGTATATGTGTAGTATATATGTATTATATATGTAGTATATTAGTGTTGATATTTTATTTATATATTGTGATATTAAATAGGTTAAACATAATTTCATAAAAACCTCACCTTTTACACCTACCAACATTTATCTCTGCACCACCTAATGGTTGATTGGCAGAGAATGCCTTAGGCATTAAGTCCGCCATTGCGTATTTAACGCATAATGTGTAAATAAATAAATAAATAACATCACGTGGTGTTCCCAGGCGGTCACCTCATCCAAGTACTGACCGAGCCCGACGTTGCTTAACTTCGGTGATCTGACGAGAACTGGTGTTTTCAACGTGGTATGGACGTTGGCAAGCTATTTATCCATTTTACCTATCCGTATCGGTTATGTGATATCATCGAATTTTAAAGTAGGTAATTAAATAAAAAGTCAACATAAACATATATTCCCAAGCAGTTTTTATCAATACAAGAACTTTTTTGTATTCCTTAAAAAACAAGCTCTAGCATCTTTTTTCTTCGTTGTAATATTATGTAATGTGCAATGTTAATTCAGCTAACAATAATATACATATAATCCTCGAAATCCCGCACCTCTTTATTGTGCTTGAGATCTACACATGAGTGCTTATACCTGTCATCAATAAGTATTTCTCTAGTATATTTTATTAGCGTAATTATACAATTCATAGTATCAATTTAAATGCGTTACAGGAACAGACATCTTGGCATGGATATTGTTTAAATTGTCTACCATATAGTAAATTTAGCTCGTCGTATCGACACAGTACAAAATTTATATTGTGGCATCGATTTTGATAATAAAATACAGCAGAAAAGCAGCCAGTGGATTGTGCAAAACTTCTAAATACACTCTTACCTCATATGGTTGAAACATAATGTTTAAATTAAGAAACAATTTTATAGAATAGAAGGTAACAAAGTGGTGAAATGTTAAAATAAATAGGTATATAAACACTACTTTTTTGCTATTCTTCTAATCTGTTATTGGTGTAATTTCATTAAAGAATTTGTATGTTGTATGAAATTACATGTTATAACTGCGGGTAAATAAGTATTTTATCTTGAAATAAAATGTGGCAATAATGTCATTGTCACATGATTTTAATATAGTGGTAAACATTAATGTTCTGTAATTGATGTTAGAGATAAAGCGACAAAAAAAATAAAAAAAAATATTGATGCTCTATTAAGTTTATTAACTTTAAAAAAATCAGTCTCAAAAGAATCACTTAGAATAGCATTAACTATCTAATCTTTTATTCAAATTCACGCCTTGATACTGTCGGTAGATTCCTTCACCTCCTTGCGTATAGGTCCCGTTTGAGCGATAGGTATTTTTCTTTCACCTTCCAATGCTTCCGGTACCTTCCTCGGAGCGACGACCGTAAGGACGCCATCGGAAGATAACCGAGATTCGACGGTCTCTGGAGTGCAACCCTCAGGCAGAGCGTAGCGTCGTGTGAACTGCCGCGATATATACCCATGCTGGTCCTTCTTCTCTTCGTGTTTCCCCTCAACAACAATGTACCCGTCTGCAGTTTTCACAGATATCTCTTCCGGAGCAAAATGCTGCACGTCCAAATTCACCTGGAATTTGTCCTTATCCGCTTTAATACTGGAACCTATGTCTCTCGCAGCAGCTGCGAGGTGACGCCACGGACGGTAGTACTGTCTGCTGACCAGTGGGCCGACGGTCGCGCTCAGCAAGTCTTCCGGAGTCAACGCTAATCCAAAGTGCTGGTCCACTAGGCGCCGAGGACGTTCGATTTCATAATCAAACAAGAACGGTAGAAGCGACATTTTTACGTTTCAGAATTCCGAAGGAACGTTTCGAACACTTGACAGTTGTTCACTCGTAGCTTTACAATATCAAACTGATGCAGGCGACCGCGCGCTTCGCGTATTTAAGCCGTGGCGCTATCTACTAGAATAAGGAAGAAACTTCGCGATGTCTGCGACTAACAACTTACGGGCTGCATTGTATTTCAGTTACCTATGGTTTTAAATATAATCGAAATTGGTATTCATCTAATATTTAGCTGTAGTGTACTGATGCAAAAAGTATATATTTATTTTATTATTTGTCTATGCATGCAATTATTCAAAAAGTGTTGACGTTGAGTGTTCGGCTACACACAGGTTTGTCACATATATATTAGTATTTAGCAGTTCATATAATTTTAGAAATTTTGCTGCATTTAAATATATTATGTTATTTTAAATGTTGTACCAAAGGCTGGTACACACCATTAGCTATCCAATTTTATTATATTTTAAAGACACTTTATTACACATTATTTATTCATGTTCTATTATGTATTGTCACTGTAATTAAATTAAAGGAAAACAAAAAATTACGAGATTATTTTTTGTTACTTTAACTATAGATATTTTAGTTGTCAAAATGTAGCTATAAACCTAACTTTGTACAAAAATTATGAAATATATTAACAAAAAAATATTTAGTTTAGTAATTTTAATTAATTGAATTTAGTAGATTAAAATGATTGTAGACATAATTTGTCAAGTACTAGCGGCCCTCGACTTGGCCTCGGCTGCACAGAATGTTCTAGTATATTTTTCTACAACATACTAGATGGCGTATAAATACAATTCCAGAACATTTTAAAACATGTCCATCTGATGACAACTAGTAGAATTACCTTATAATGTGAATCGTGTTCCAAAATATTCCAAAACATGGTTTCCATCTAGTGACAAGTAGTAGAATTACTTTTATTATGGTTTCTGTACATTTATAAATAGTGTCAATAGAGGGCGATTAAATATACTGTTAACAAAGTCGGTTGAAATTTTTTAAATCAATTTTAATAAGAAAATTTGTGACTGTTATTAAATGCTCAATCCTTACAATTACATGTATATTGATGTAAATAAAAACGTCACGAAGGCTCATAAAGTAAGAACGAAATCAAAGAGATTTTAATGATATTTGCGTAATAGTTCCATGCTTTATACGTGTCCGCGTTGTATAATTATTAGCTTTGCTGATATACTATAGCTTATTATGGACAAATGCATTTTATATTTTTTGTATATTGCAAAAAAGTAACAAGATTAAGGTACGTCTTAATAAAGAATCCAATTTGTAACTTAAAATATTAATAGCAATCTGTTGATGCCGTATGTATTAACATACTTCAATAGTTTGTACCGTAAACTTATTATAGGCATTCCCAACAATTTTAACATCCAAAAAACAATTTATTACCGGGAAAACATCATAGAAACCAACGATGAAGAAATGATGTCAGATAGGTCTAGACCTATGATACCTATATCTAGACAAAATGACCAAAAATGTAGCAAGTAATGAAAACGTACACATGATTATGAAGCTAATTTATATAAAACTAACGTGTATTTTGTTTGTTTGTGCTTTTGTTTACACTTTTTGTACCAAGAGGTTATTGAACCCTTTAACTGTTCCATACATGCTGATACCAAGCGAACTTTAAGTCCAAAATAGATTCGCATAGCGCGCTTGACGATTTGATTTAATCTCTTTCTTGAACAATTATACAAAACCAAATTGTATCTCTTTCACCACTGAATAATCTCGATATGACTATGAATAAAATAACATAACATTACACAAATTCTGCTGTGGGGTACGGCTCCTCAGGTAGACACGATATTTTTATTACAAAAACAGGCAGTTCGAGCAATATGTAATATGGGACCTCGCGAATCATTAAAAACGAAATTCCAGGAAATAGGTATCTTAACTCTGCCCTCCCAATACATTCTTGATAATTTAATGTATGTCCGTAAAAACTTTGAAGAACTGAATTTAGTAAAAGACCGGCATAATCTAAATACCAGAAACTTTAATAAACTGGTGGTCCCATGTTTCAGACTTAGCAAAACCAGTAATAGTTTTTTTAGGTAATAGTGTTAGGTTCTACAATAAAATCCCAAAGCATGTTACCGATTTGCCGGACTGTAAATTTAAGCGCCACGTCAAACGGGTTTTAGTTTCAAAAGGATATTATAGATTGGATCAGTATGTGAACGATAGTGATGTCTGGAATTGACTCCTCTCTGTGCATCCACTAAAAGCTATTGTATGATGTATTAGAAATATATGTTAAAAAAATGTACCCGATCGAGTTTCTTGCCGGTTCTTCTCGAGGACTGGGTTGTTTTCCGAACCGGTGGTAGTCTTTGACGTTCATAAGTGCCTTATTATGGCCTAAACTGAATAAAGTATTTTTGATTTGATTTGACAAACATGCGTAGGAGCCTCGGGCTCACTACTGTAGGAGTCTAGACTGACGTGGGCAGCGTAACAGTAAGACTCGGAGTGCGTAAAATGGACTGTTTATTTCTAACTCTATATGGGTATGGGCATAGATAATACAGGTATGGTATTTATACACAAGCGATCGTTCCATTGTTTGTATGACATATTCTATTTACAATATATTCAAACAATTCAGCCAGTTTGCCAAAAAGGATTACATACACGGTAGCTACACATGCAAATCCATAGGTCACGTGTGCTCTCCAATCCATCTTGCGAAGCTCAGAATCAGGGACAATTCAATATGTGAATGTAGGATAGACGAAGGCACTCTAGAACACAACTTTTTCAGTGGCCCTAATTCAGTATATTACTTGTATGATGTTTTGCCTGACGGTATACCCCGTCCATCTGATTTTAAATCTTTGCTTTTGTATCTGTTTTCTCCGTTTGTCTATACTCTGCCCAATTTTATATCTATTAACAAAAAACTTTAACATAACACAATACCTAACTGTGATTATTATGTAAATATATATTTATTTATTTAAGGCATGATATGATATTTGTCCTTGGGTACTTCAATGGAATCTGGAATAATTCAAATTTCTAATCTGGAATAACAAAATTATACAATTAATATTTAATACTATTTATAAAGTGATTCCTCCATGACTAACCTGACACTTGCAGAATTCGTGTCTACAAGACGCCATTGCATTGTTTAAAAAGTTGAAGTTAAAATCGTGATTTTTTTATATCTCTAAAAACATACTATAATATACAATAACCATTAAATCTCTGTGTGTACGTTATGAATGACAAGTTACAACTTTATAAATTATCCCACATAGCAGTCATGAATTCGAAGATTTTTATTATTTCATAACATTTTTTCAGCATTATGTACAAAAATACGACAAAAAAAATATTAAAAAAAAAGCCAATATGCGCTTCATTATGAAATCAGGATGTCATCTAACCGTTTCAGTTTTAAAGTCAAGGTACGTCGGCTTTACCAGTGTCATTTAGCAGAATTATCTGGTTAATGCTGTATTTAGTACTTGATGTTGACTAACTATACTTTTATTTATTGTATTGATATTTATGTATGATGTTGTTATGTGTACGTATTGCATATGTGTAGTATATATGTATTATATATGTGGTATATTGGTGTTGATATTTTATTTATATATTGTGATATTAAATAGGTTAAACATAATTTCATAAAAACCTCACCTTTTACACCTACCAACATTTATCTCTGCACCACCTAATGGTTGACTGGCAGAGAATGCCTTAGGCATTAAGTCCGCCATTGCCTATTTAACGCATAATGTGTAAATAAATAAATAAATAACATCACGTGGTGTTCCCAGGCGGTCACCCATCCAAGTACTGACCGAGCCCGACGTTGCTTAACTTCGGTGATCTGACGAGAACCGGTGTTTTCAACGTGGTATGGACGTTGGCAAGCTATTTAAATACCTATCCGTATCGGTTATGTGATATCATCGAATTTTAAAGTAGGTAATTAAATAAAAAGTCAACATAAACATATATTCCCAAGCAGTTTATCTCAATACAAGAACTTTTTTATAGTCCTTAAAAAACAAGCTCTAGCATCTTTTTTCTTCGTTGTAATATTATGTAATGTGCAATGTTAATTCAGCTAACAATAATATACATATAATCCTCGAAATCCCGCACCTCTTTATTGTGCTTGAGATCTACACATGAGTGCTTATACCTGTCATCAATAAGTTTTTCTCTAGCAAGTATATTTTATTAGCGTAATTATACAATTCACAGTATCAATTTAAATGCGTTACAGGAACAGACATCTTGGCATGGTTATTGTTTAAATTGTCTACCATATAGTAAATTTAGCTCGTCGTATCGACACAGTACAAAATTTATATTGTGGCATCGATTTTGATAATAAAATACAGCAGAAAAGCAGCCGGTGGATTGTGCAAAACTTCTAAATACACCCTTACCTCATATGATTGAAACATAATGTTTAAATTGAGAAACAATTTTATAGAATAGAAGGTAACAAAGTGGTGAAATGTTAAAATAAATAGGTATATAATAAACACTACTTTTTTGCTATTCTTCTAATCTGTTATTGGTGTAATTTCATTAAAGAATTTGTATGTTGTATGAAATTACATGTTATAACTGCGGGTAAATAAGTATTTTATCTTGAAATAAAATGTGGCAATAATGTTATTGTCACATGATTTTAATATAGTGGTAAACATTAATGTTCTGTAATTGATGTTAGAGATAAAGCGACAAAAAAATAAAAAAATATTGATGCTCTATCAAGTTTATTAACTTTAAACAAATCAGTCTCAAAACAATCACTTAGAATATTACACTTAGCATTAACTATCTAATCTTGTATTCAAATTCACGCCTTGATACTGTCTGTAGATTCCTTCAACTCCTTGCGTACAGGTCCCGTTTGAGCGATAGGTATTTTTCGTTCACCTTCCAATGCTTCCGGTACCTTCCTCGGAGCGACGACCGTGAGGACACCATCGGAAGACAATCGCGATTCGACAGTTTCTGGAGTGCAACCCTCAGGCAGGGTATACCGTCGTGTGAACTGCCGCGATATATACCCGTGCTGATCCTTCTTCTCTTCATGTTTCCCCTCAACAACAATGTAGCCGTCTGCAGTTTTCACAGATATCTCCTCCGGGGCGAAATGTTGCACGTCCAAATTCACCTGAAATTTGTCCTTATCTGCTTTAATACTGGAACCTATGTCTCTGGCAGCAGCTGCGAGGTGACGCCACGGACGGTAGTACTGTCTGCTGAGCAATGGGCCGACGGTCGCGCTCAGCAAGTCTTCCGGAGTCAACGATAATCCGAAGTGCTGGTCCACTAGGCGCCGAGGACGTTCGATTTCATAATCAAACAAGAACGGTAGAAGCGACATTTTTACGTTTCAGAATTCCGAAGGAACGTTTCGAACACTTGACAGTTCTTCACTCGTAGCTTTACAATATCAAACTGATGCAGGCGACCGCGCGCTTCGCGTATTTAAGCCGTGGCGCTATCTACTAGAATAAGGAAGAAACTTCGCGATGTCTGCTACTA